>VMDR010015568.1:0-22148 GCA_007922815.1 Macrotus californicus | reverse complement strand
GCACAATTTCACTTACAAAATATTTCTGATTTCTAGAACACCATTGCTCCAGGTCCTGAACTCATTTACAATGCTAAGAATCATGTTACTATTTTATTTAATTATTAATGAACTTATAACTAACACATTTTTAACTCTTCATGTCTTCATGTTTTATTCCAAGCTTTATTTTTTCATGTTTTATACAGCTAAACTAACATAATTTTATTATTGCATGATATCTTATTTATCTTGACAACTCATGAATATCAATTTAAAGTTATTATAAATAACACAACTTACTAAATTGTGTGGTAAATAACATGCAGAAATAAATATCTTTTATATATACAAAGAGTAATTTAAAGATATAATCAAAGAAAAGAACCAATGGTGCACTCCCACATCCAGTGCCTGGTCCAGATGATGTGCCCATAAAAAGTGGTCCCAAGGAATTGGTCACTTACATTGGGACCTGAGACTTGTACCTAGAGACAGTCTTTTAAAAAAAATCAACAATCACTGATATTCCAATATAATCAACCACTTTTCCTGCTGACGTGTGATAAGATGTTATTCCCCAAAGTTCCCATGAGATGGCAGCAGAGATGCACACTTGGGACACACGTTTAGTGCAAAGGTGTCAAACTCTTTGTCACCGGGGATCACATCAGCCTTGTGATTGCCTTCAAAGGGTCGAATGTAATTTTAGGACCGTAAAAGTGTAACTATTCCTTAACAGTTAATCGAGAGCTCAGCGCTGCTGCCAAGTAGAAACAAGGTGTCGAGCCAGATTTGGCCTACGGACCTTGTGTTTGCCAGCTGTGTATTAGTCAGTGGCTTGGCCAAACAGTTCGTTCGATTTTTACGTACAAAATGATAGCAGTTATATATATTTTTTAACCTCTTGCGTTAAAAGTTATTTTAAATAGATTTTACTTTCTTCATTGTTTGAGGAAGCTGCCACAAACAAAGCAAATTACAAATGATTTGGAACACTTGGAACTTCTAAAAACCTGACTCTGTGATACTCTAAAGCAAGTTCCAACACATGGCACATAAAGCATGTTTATTGCTTCCTTTGCTCTAATCTGGAAACCAGTCACAAGGTAACTGGACAGTCCTTACATTTAGATATTTTAAAATAGACTTCTAAATACCTTTGCTATGAACAGTCATTGACATTCGACCAGAAGCTTTTTTCTTATTGACTGGCACTAAGGTGCTATTCCCAAAATAAACAAGAGATGGCAGCAGAGACCGACGCTTGGAACTCCTTTTTTTTTTTTTTTTTTACTTTGACAATGATGTACTATGTGGATCAAGTTTCAAAAAAAGTATCAAAGGATTGAAATTATATGTTTCTCGCTCTCATTGCAGCTAATCTATCAATCAGTAATAAAAGGTAAATAGAAAGTCCTTATATTTAAAAATTATAAAATCTACTTCTAAATAACCCAAAAATTAAATTACAATTTTCGTTAAAAAATAATTTGAACTAAATGATAATAAAAATAGTGCATAAAAATACTATGGGAAAAAATATTGATAAATCCAAACATTAGGGGGGAAAACCTGAAAATTCAAAAATTTTGCATCATATTACAAACCCAGAATAGTAAATTAAATCCAGAGAAAGTGGAAGAATGGAAATGTGCAAGTAGCGATGTCTGGAAGAGTACATACTTTTCTTTTTCATTAAATCATTTTTTATTGTCATTCTATTACAGTTGCCCAATTTTTCCCCTTTGCCCTCCTCTGCCCATCCCACCACACACCTGACCCGCCCACCCCAAGTTCATACTTAATATAATAGCAGTTGTTACCTGTTTGAGTAGGAATTTCAATTAATTTTATTTTTCTGTATAATTTAAGTAAGTGGAAACAACAAAAAAAGGCAGTTTCAGTTTAGGCTTAAAAAATACTAGAAGAAAACACGGCATAATTTTAAAATAATAATAATCTAGTATGTTGTGGTGACAACACCAGAGGCCTTTTCTTTTCTTACCCAGCCTGATCTCCTCATTCAAAGGGGCTCCTTTTCCAATTTTCACTTCATGTGCAAATACAGCTGAGCAAAGAGGAAATGAAAGGACAAACCCAGAACTCATGTAGCTGAGCAGAGAAGCTCTGAGCAGCACAGCCTGAGAGGGAACGTGTCCCAGGGCTATCTCACTTCAGGGCCTCCTCACGGCCAAGATGCTACATAATTAAGAAGCAGCACTATTGACTTGATACACACTGTGCTGCTTCATAATTCACCTGTAACAATATTGATATTCTTAACCCTTCTGTACTCACAGCCGTTCCATATTAAAATTGAGCTAAACACCCAACTTTAGGACTTCTCTTGGCATTGAATTGGAGCCAAAGACCACAGATTTCTAGAAATGCACATGGACCCCACACACAAACCTAGGACACAAAGCCACACCCAAAGAGACCCCAGATTTGAGACACAGAGCCAAATAAATTCAAACCCAGGTCACGGACCTTGGAGACAGGACCCAGATCTGTAACCAAGACCCACAGCCAGCTGGAGAAGGAACCCTAGTTGCCAGATGCCAGACACAGAAGCTGAACCACACTAGTCAGGGCTTATGATATTCTCAGTAGCATTTCTATAAATGACCTTGCATCCAAAACTTAAATATAAAATTCATTGTGTTGATAATAACTTGTTTTCATCTCTCAAAAATAAAATGACTGTGTGACACACTATATTTTGAACTATGGAAATATTCCTGCTGGAATAGAGTTTCAGATGCAAATCGGACACTTTGGGTGGTCAGGTGATATTTGGATGAGGAAGGCAGCGCGGGCCACTGGGTTTAATGAGGGTGTGCAGAGTTCTTGTTGAGTCGTTTTTAAATGCATACATATATAACCAACTACTTCTCATCCATTCTTTTATCTACAAAAATACTTATAGATAGGTTTATTTTAAGTAAAGGAGAAAAGAAATGACACAGTATTTCAAATGACATGAAGGAAAAGCAAGTTTTCCATGCACGTTGCCCAGACCCTGAACCCTGTGACTAGTCCCTGTGCCTCCCTTCAGCACACGTCTCCTGCCTGGGTTTTGTTTTTTTAACACAATTTGTTTTGCAGGATACTTTTCTCACAGAACAACATTACTGAGAAACTATTCTCTGTTAAAATCCATTAGAACCACCTTACTAGGTTTTATTTCTTTAATGAAATATCATATATCCTCACTCATTTTTAATGTTGTATAACATTTCACAGTGTGAGCAAACCATAATTTACAAATTCTCTTCTACTGAAAACTTTAAAATTATATCTGTTATTACATAAATGTTGGATAAAATATATTAAACATACTTCATTCTGTACATAGGGAAGCATGATTAGGGGTAAATTTTTAATGCTTTTCTTTTAATTTCATGTATTAATTTGAAAAATAGAGAGAGAGATGTTCCACTTATGTATTCATTCATTGGTCATTTCTTGTATGTGCCCTGACTGGAGAATGAACTCACCACCTTGGCATGTAGGCAGGACACTCTAACCAACTGAGCCACGAGGCCAGCCTCATACCTTCTGACCCAGAAATTCCACTTTTCAAAATTTTCCTCTAGTAGTCACTAGAGGAAAATTTTGAAAAGTGGAATTTCTGGGTCAGAAGGTATGAGGCTGTTATTTCTGGATGGCTATTCTCAAAATGATCACCAGAGAGTGTGCACCAAAGGACCCTTCCCCATAGTCTTTCAGAGCAAGGACCGTGCACCTGTTGCTTGTCAGCCTCAGAGATTTCAGGAATCTTCTCTGGATTCCCATACCAGCCACCAAATTATGTTGACCTTAAAAATAAAGCAGTCAGTCCTATTACCAGCAAATAATAGATTTATTCAAAAACAATAAAAAATGGCAATTTAGGACAAGCAAGCTGTAGCAAAAGCCATAGGCAGGCTCCACAAGTAAAGGAGAGGAACGTTATTCCACAAGGAAGAAAGGAGGAAGTTGGGAGGGGTCATTTCAAAAGGAAGTCCGTCTGGCTGAGCTGCTGGGGAGTCGGTTCTCCTGGAAGACACACGGGACATCTTTGTGTTGGGAGCTGTGATTGACAATTTCTCCTGTAATTGACCCGGGGTGGTGCTAGGTGAGAGCACCCCTGCTGACCCCCCAACTGCATTGTAGTGAGGTTTCCCTTTATGCAGTTGCAGTGAGAATCATAGTTAGTTGGTTTTTTCCCAGTCCATGGAAATCAAGTTATGTTTCTGTGCTCGAAATGAGGAGAGGACCAGAAACCTTCTCCCACTTTACCCGTGAAAGCCAGTAGCAGCTGAATTGACCCTGTTCCCTGTTCCAAAATTTTATATCTTACTTTTTATTTATTTATTTTAGAGAGAAGGGAAGGGAGGGAGACAGAGAGGGAAAGACACATCAATGTGGGGTTGCCTCTCATGTGGCCTGCACTGGGGACCTGGCCTGCAACCCAGGCATGTGCCCTGATTGGGAATTGAACTGGCAACCCTTTGGTTCTCATCCCGCACTCAATCCACTGAGCTACACCAGCCAGGGCTTGTGTTTTACTTTTATGCGAAATACTTGTAGGTTTTTCTCAGGATTTTTGTTTGTTTGTTTATTTCATTTTGTTTGGCTTTATCTTGTCTTCCTATTTCTGAGGTCTTTTTAGACCTGAGTTACTTAAACCTATTACCTTGTACCTATTACTCATTATGCTACTTCTTTGAGATGTCAAATTCTCCGTGTTTTTTTTCCAGTATACTTATTATTTTATTTCTTTTGTTTAAATGTTTCAACCCTCTGGAACCTATTTTGTGCCTACAAAGTGTGTGGTCAGAATTTATTGACTTAACAAGTTCCCTGGAATGCAATGCAGTCTTGTCCACATCCTCACTGGTTATGCGGTTCTTGCTGAAGTGGGTTTGACAAGGGAGGGCATGGACAGGCCTAGACGAAATTTGGGGATCCCGACTACAGGGGGGGGGGTCTAAGCCTCTTAATCAGACGGGCAGGAAGGCTACTTCCACCCTAAAGACTTGCTCAGGCTCGGGGCTCTCATCTCCTGCGGGGTAGGTCCCTCACCAGCCGCTGGAAAACGAGCCACGCAAACCACCAAGCTGTGGTTCTCGCTGCAGGCTGCGTGATAAGCGCTCGCCGGACCTAGAGCAGCCAATCCCCGTGGGGTGGGTCGGCCTTCTGCCGGCCAGTCCCCAGCCCGGGACTGACAGGCTGGCTCCGCCCCCTGCCCCCTGCCCTTTCTTCTTCCTGCCTATTGGCGCCCCGGGACTTGGGATCGCAGGGCCTGATTGGCGGCTTGCACCCACGCAGCTAACCATGCAGGAACCGACTGTTGATGCTGATCAGGCTCTAGTGATTAAGGGCATGGATGGCCAGTATGTGCACAGGTGGGAGGGTACCAGAGAAAGGAGGCGAGGTGGTCATGGTGCCGTTAGCCTGGACAAAGCCACTTTGAATGAAGAAAACAGGTTGGAGAAAGGGTTATGTTAAAGAAATGGAGTTTCTATGCAGTTACTTTTATTATATTTTTGTCACGAAAGGCCAATGTTTTAATAAATGTAATAGATACTTTATGAACATAGGATGAAGTGCAGATGACACTTTGTCTATTTTTTCTTAACATTTTAAGGAAATTAGCTGATGGCCCCAATAGAAGCATAGGACTTAATGATACCTCAGAAACCATTTTCCAGTCATCCTTGGATTGTTCTTGGACTACTCTCATTCAGAATGCTGGTCGTTAATAAGAATCTTGATATCTTGGAAGTATTTACCAACCGAAACACTGATTTCTCATCATCTTTTAGTCAAACCTTCTTGGGTGGACTTCAGAAGGGAACAGAGTAAACATGAGAAGGTGAGTATTTCCAAAATCCTGTTGACAAGAAAATTTTCCTCATGGATAGAAATGCAGGTAAGAGTAGGAAAATGCAGAAAGTATCCTAGGAACTGCTGCCTTCCTTTCCTGATCTCTTCAACATATTGTCCAATAGCACCATCTTTTTAAAATATTTTATTTATTACTTTGTTTACAGAGAGGAAAGGAGGGAGAAAGGCAGGGAAAGAAAATATGTGCAAGACAAGCATGGATTGGTTGCCTCTCACACGCCCCAAATTGGGGCAGTCCAGGCATGCGCCCTGACCAGGAATGGAACTGGTGACCTTTCCATTTGCAGGCCAACTCTCAATCCACGAAAGCACACCAGCCGGAGCTTGTCATCATCTCAATAGTTAACAACTACAGCAATGAGAGCAACTACCACTTGTTTTATTTTCACAATGTTTCAGACTTTAAGAATTCTATATGAATAAACTCACTTAAACATTACAACAACCCAATGAGGGAGGTACTATAACTGTCGCCGTTTGCAGTGAGGAAAGTGAGGTTTCAGAGATACAGAAATGTTTGATTATATGTCTAAGATCACAGTAACAGTGGTAGTGCAATCTAATCCATAGTTTTATTTTTTTTACTAATTGTTTTGTTTGTTTGCTTTTAGAGAGAGGGGGAGGGAGAAGAAGGACAGAAACATCAGTGTGTGGTTGCATCTCATGCGCTCCCTACTGGGATCTTGGCCCGCAACCCAGGCGTGTGCCCCGACCAGAAATTGAACTGGCAGCCTTTTGGTTCACAGGCCAGCACTCAATCCTCTGAGCCACACCAGCCTGGTCCCATAGTTTTTCCTCTAAAACACTTACAAACTCATTAAAACTTTCATAGTTTTGCCCTGGCCGGCATGACTCGGTTGGGTGTCATCCTGCACTTTGCGAAAGATCACTGGTTTGGTTCCTGGTCAGGGTGCATGCCTGGGCTGTGGGCCAGGTCCCTGGTTGGGGTGCATGCAAGAGAAAAATGATCAAAGTTTTTCTCTCACATTAATGTCTCTCTTCCTTCCTCTCCCCCTCGCTTCCCCTCTCAAAAAAAAAACCAAAATCTTTTTGAAAAATTAAAAAAAAAACTTCCATAGTTTCCTAAAGTTTACATTGTCTTATCCATATGTCATTACATCATTCATCTGACTGATGGTTTCAACCAAAGTTCTTCTCCGTTGTGCTGAAGTGAGAGATGCACTGAGACCCTCTGACTAAGGAAAACGTTTGGATGTGTAGGCACGTTGTACAGTGGACGGCCCCAGGTGAAGAATGTAAAGTCTCCAGGATCAGAACCTCCCACTCTAATCAAAAAACGCATCTCCCATCCCTGAGGAGCTTCAGGTTTGGTGATTGAGAAATCACAAATAATACAATGACTTAAGGACTTCATATGAGTTACACACGATTCAATAGAAACTCATCCGTCTGGAGCTGATTTCAAATGTCCATTCTTGTGGGGCGAAGTAACAGCTTCTTTCTCTGAGCTCTGACGAGGCCGCTCTCTTCCTGTTTAGAATCATTTCTTCAACCTGCCTGCCTGCCTCTGCATTGTGTGTTCTTTGAGAGGCTGGTCCATACCTGAGTCTTCTAAGTCACAGGCCCAGATCAGGGCCCCCAAATATTTGACGAATGAATGATTTCACAATTGCAAATTAAACTAGAAGATGATCAATGAACGCTGGAGGTAATTTCTGTGAGATTTGAAATATGGAGGCAGCTGAGAGATAAACTGATAGCAGGACTGTAATCTCACATGAATGCTGTACTACACAACTCGCAGAGCACTTTGGTGAACACTATTCTATTTCATTTTCAATATAACATTAAAGATTAGCATGTTATAAGTCAGAAAACTGCAGACAACTAGCTACTGGTACAGCCTTTTTCAAACAGAACTGGTGGGAACCAGCTAATCCAAGTAGGAATATTCTTTCTTAGATATTGCAAATGTTACCATCATTTTATTTATTGTCTAGATATGTTTCCGCCAACTATTTCTTTATTCTCTTCCCAATACCCTTCACTCTCAATATTACAAAGACAGTTGAAAGAAAAGAGCCATAAGGCCTGGGTTCTAATCTTGGATTTGTTACACACATTGGCCCTATCCCCTCTAACATTCATACTCCCTGGGTATTTCCAAGGATCAAAGTATTAAAGACATGCATGTGAAAATGGATCATAAGCCCTAAAAAATTAAATACATGTTATCTTTTTTAATATGTGACTCTTAGATCGAAGGCAATGTCCAGGATGCCATTAAGCAATGCATAAAGTTTGAAGGGATTATCTGGAACAGCAAATTTCCTGACTGCAAGTGGCTCAGAGCAGGCCCAGAAACCAGTCTCCTCCTGGAGAAGCATGTACCTTTGGACAGCACACTAGACAAAAACTGGGTAAGAGAAAATAATTTGGAAACTTTAGTTCCTCTGAGTCCTATAGAAGGGCTAATAAGTATGACCTAGGTATACGGGGAGGACTTTGGATAGGCCTCGATTGAAGCTGGGCTAAGCTGAGACTGAAGTTATCACTGGAGCTCTGGACAAATCTTATAAATTCTCTGAGCTCCTGAATGCTAATGTTTAATGTGAAGATAAAGATACATCACTCATATATTGTTTGAAAACATTAAATTAAATTTAAATAATTGACACATGTACGTTGTCCAACAAATCCATCTGTGATAATAGCAACCACACTTTATTGGTGGTGTATGCCCAGGCCTTTACTCAATGCCTAACACATAATGTGCGCTCAATAAATATTTTATGAATGATTAAAGGTTTGCAAGTTAAACCTGCTAATGCGAAGATCTAGAACTAAAACTGAGTCAACCATATGTAGCTAGTGTGGAGTGTTAGTCTTCTGAACCAATAGTTAATGGAGGAAAGTACCAGACACTATGTAGAAGGGACAGGTGATAATTTGATGGGAGGAGATTATGTGTTTTCTGACAAAAGAGAGACTAACACTCCGGACCCCACCACCCTCACTCATCTGCTCTTCTCCAACTCAGAACTCAGGAGAAAGGAGGTGGACGTGAAGATGTACAGCCTACAAGAAAGAAAGGGCCATGTGTGCCGAGAGGTCAGCGAGCCCCAGGATGATGACTACCTTTGTAAGTGACCCTCACAAAGAAGCACATTATGATACAATAATTTCATCTATTCCTTTGGTCCCCAAATCATTCCCTTCCTCTAGTGACCTGGAGTACAGGATTGAGTCTCAGTGATGTGAGTGCTGGACTCTCTCTGAGGCTCTTTGTGTCCAGGAACATGTGCTATACCTTCCCTAACCCCTGTTACTCTTGCCTCCAGATTGTGAGAAGTGTCAGAACTTCTTCATCGACAGTTGTGCTGTGCATAGGCCCCCTACATTTGTAAAGGACAGTGCAGTGGACAAGGGGCATCCCAACCGCTCAGCCCTCACCCTGCCCCCTGGGTTGAGAATTGGGCCATCGGGCATCCCTGAGGCTGGGCTTGGAGTGTGGAATGAGGCAGCTGATTTGCCAGTGGGTCTGCACTTTGGCCCTTATGAAGGACGCATCACAGAAGACGAAGAGGCAGCCAAGAGCAGATACTCCTGGCTGGTGAGAAGTATTTACCTCTTCCCCTGTCCTCTGGCTTCCCACATTCCTTCTAGGCTTGGAGGGACCTCACCTCCTACATGCCAGACATGGAGGGGACAATATGGTTAGCTGTGTGCACTGACTGGAACTTACATGAACACAGAACTCCTGTTTAAGGGTCAGAGCGTAAGTGGGAGCAAAGTGGTACAGACACAAAGGAGTGGCTCCTCTCTTGTGGGGCTCCTGCTCTGGTGGGACAGGTGGACTCGGATGTGTAGATGATGAGTAAGAAAAATACCATGTGGTCAGAACTGGCAGTTGAGTCCTCATGCAGGCTGAAAGAGCTTTCATGAAGGAAGAATAAAATAATTCTTCTGACTCTTACCTCCCCACCAAAAAACTAAAAAGTCTTTAACTTCTTTTCTGAAACGCAGATCACCAAAGGGAGAAACTGCTATGAGTATGTGGATGGAAAGGACAAATCTGGGGCCAGCTGGATGAGGCAAGGTGAACAGGTCTCTGGGTGCCAGAGAGGACACTCCTTCCCCACAAGCCCACAAATCTTTCCCTCTCATCATGCCTCCCTCAATGGTCTCCCTTAATCCTTTTTCCTCTTTTTCTCCATACAGTGTTCTTTCGTATCACGGGACATTTAGGAAAAAAGTATAGCATATGTCTCCAACATATAAAGCTCTCTGCTAGACACAATTTGGGCGCTGGAAAGGACCTTGAAGAGCCTAGATTCACCAGGGACCCTGGATTATACTTTAATTTATCAAATGAACATTAATTAAGCACTTACTATGTTCCAGTTTAGATGAAGGAATACATTATTTAAACAGATCACACAACCCATGTCCTAATGGAGGACTTCTCACAGACAGACATAAAAGAATTGCTTTTAGAAACGTTTAACTATAATTTCCAAGAAGTGCACAGTGTCAGGATAGCACAAACCAAGGACGGCCTAAACCTGTGAGGGCAGCGAACCATCCCAGCCTCGCTTCTAACTACAGCTGGGCTCTGCGGCCTGCAGAGGAATGGTCATGGGCCCCTTTCCTGAGGGGCTCTCCTTTATCAGGGTTAACAGAATGTGAATCAACTACTATTGATCTGTGTTACTTTACTAAAACAAAAAGACCTCCAATTTTCTGAGGGAACCTTGGGGAAGCAAGCGAATGGTATCCTAAAACAAAGTGTAGGGGTGTTGGAGAAAGCCTCTCAGAAAAAGATAGATTTGGGCTGAGTAGTGAAGAACTAGTGAGCTAATTTAGAAGCAGAGCCCTAGAACAAGCACCAGGTTCTGTGGTATGAAACAACTTGATTTAGAGTTTGGAGAAGCGAGAAGTCACTGGATATTATGGCCAGTCAGGGTGGAGGATAAGTCTAGAACTGGGTTTTACAAGATGGTATTAGGCAGCATTAGCACTGCAAGCAGGACTTGGAGGTAGGGATTCATGTGACATGCTGACAGACGCTCAGACACTGAACAGAAGGCTCCCCGGGAGCATTAGGGACAGTGGGCAACACCAGAGCCTGAAGAATCAGTGAGGAGCTGCACATGGATGTAACAGGTAGTGGGAACTCATCACTGTGGTTTTCTTTCCCTTCATCTACCCCAATCCCAGGTATGTGAACTGTGCCCAGGATGATGAAGAGCAGAACCTGGTGGCCTTTCAATAGCACAGGCAGATTTTCTACCAAACCTGCCGGTTCATCCAGCCGGGCTGTGAACTGCTGCTCTGGTTTGGGGACGAGTATGGCCAGGAGCTGGGCAGCAAGTGGGGCAGCAAGTGGAAGAGAGAGCTCACGGCCAGGAGAGGTGGGCACCACTGTTCTTCAAAACAGAAAGAAAAGAGAGAATTCTCCATAGAAATATTCATGATCCAACTCTCAAGCAGAGTAAAATCCACTCTAAAGTCAGTAAAGTTTCAAATCCTATGCTTTAGAAATTCACAATTCATTCACATGCCTTTGTCTCTTAGGCAAAATTTTTATATTTTTTATTTTTTAACTATTTCATGCCCAAAATATACAACCACATATAACACTGAAAGGCTGAGAGGCCAAACATAAAAGTTTTCAAGCACTAACCAGCTCTCTCACCAAGGCAGTTTTTCTGACACTTTTAGAGCTGTTTCTTCTTCATTTTCCTCCATACTTCTAAATGAAACATTTTTTATAGGCATTCATTACTTTTTTAAGGATTTTGCCCTGGTTGGTGTTGCTCAGTGGATTGAGTGCCGGCCTGCAAACCAAAGGGTCACTGGTTTGATTCCCAGTCAGGGCACGTACCTGGGTTTCAGGCCAGGTCCCCAGCAGGGGATGCACAAGAGGCAACCACACACTGATGTTTCTCTTCCTCCCTTTCCCTTTCTCTAAAAATCAATCAAATGTTTTTGTAAAGATTTTATTTATTTTTACAGAGAGGGGAAAGGAGGGAGAAAAACATCAGTGTGCAAGGGAAACACTAATTGGTTGTCTCTCACACCCCCCCCTCCCCCAACTGGCCCACAACCCTGGCATGTGCCCTGACTGGGAATTGAACTTGTAACGTTTTAGTTTGTGGGACAACACCCAACCCACTGAGCCACACCATTCAGGCAGGGCACATTCGTTCATCATTTCAGTGAATTGTCATGTGAGATCCTACTCTGTGGTGCACAGGGTCCTGGGACCTGGAAATACAGGTTAACATGAAGATCAGAATCACTGCTCTTGAGGAGCTGATGAGTGAAGGAGGGAAACCCAGGCACACGCGCTTGCACGTGCGTAACGCTACGCAGCAGTTAGTACTTTGGAGAAAATTAATCCAGGACGAGTGCCTCGGGATCAGTGTGAGGGGAGGTGCGGTGTGGCAGGTGGTCCAGGAAGGGCTCCCTCAGGAGAGAACGTTTACAAAAATACCTGCGAGCAAAGGATCCCAGGCAGAGGGAGCGGCTAGAGCAGGGAAGAAAAGAGGTGCAGCGTGGAATTGGCTGGGGGTCACTCAGGTCCCCTCTCAGCACAGAGGGTGAGAATGGATCAGATAGATACTCAGCAACTGGCAAATGCAGTGCCGGTGATCCGAGTTGAAACACTCAGGGCTTTCCAGAGTGAAAGCTGCAGTTGTCAGCTGTAGCGTGGTGTGTTCTCTGTTCTGGTTACACTTTGTTAACTTTTAGAAAGTAAACTCCAATGGAGAATCACCCCAGATTACTTCACCTCCAAGTGAGAGAGCATGGTGGATTGGCCAGAGAGGAACAGGAGTCAGGCGTGGAAGTGTGGTTGGAGAAACATTTTGAAACAGGACTTCTTAGTGTATTTGAAGTGGACTAACACTGAATGAGATGAAGCATAAATATTTGGTGTGAGGCCTGAGGAAGGACTTGTTTTAAAGATTTTATTTATTTATTTTTAGAAGGGAAGAGGAAGAAAGGGAAACATCAATGCACGGTTGCCTCTCACACGCCCCCTACTGGGGACCTGGCCCACAACCGAGGCCTATGCCCTGACGGGGAATCAAACCGGTGACTCCTTGCTTCGTGGGCAGGCACTCAATTCACTGAACCACACAAGCCAGGGCAGGAGAGACGTTTTATTTTATTGCTTTGAAAAACTGAAAGAGAAGCAATTCCTAGTTGGGGCCTGCAGTTTTCCTCTTTAATATGACTTAGAGGATACCTGTAGATGGGAAGGTCACTGCAGTTCAGGGAAGGTCACTGCTACTCAAAAGTCCCTAGTGTGAGCAATATTAGCAAAGACCCTTGATGTGGGCTTTCTGGATTTCTGAAGAAGATGCACTGCATAAAAAGAAAAAGGAAAATAGACTGCGAGTGGACACTTTGTGGGAGACACAGCTTGCGTTGTCACCACAGTAAGAATGATTCATGGGGCAGGTCTTACCAGGAGACAAGTCATACGACCCAGGCAGTCTCATCAACATCTGCCCTGACCAAACCTTTCTCTTTCAGCAAACTCAAAAACAGAGATCCACCCATGTCCCTCCTGCTCTCTGGCCTTCTCCAGTCATAAATTCCTCAGCCAACGTGTGAGACTCAATCATCCCTCTCAGATTCTCCCTGGAACATCTGCAGAAAAACACCTCCAAGCAGAGGAACCCTGCCCAGAGGATCAGAATCAGCAGCAGCAACATACTAGTACACAGAGCTGGAATCATAAAGCTGAAGGTTAAGAGGTCAAAGAAAGGTCCAAACCTTTGCTTAGAAGGACCAGTCAGAGGAGAATCTCAAGACCCTTTTTCTAATCTTCCAAAGAACGAATGAGGAGCTCTAGTGAGCATGAGAGAATGATGGAGAAAGAGCCCCAGAGAGGCCAGAAAGAGAGTCCAGAGGGCACGGGCAAGTCATTTGTGAAAGTAGGAATGTCAAGAAGTGTAACCATCAAGCATGGAGGGTGTTGGCAAGGCTTCAATGATGGGTCACATTTCATCAGACACCAGAGGACACACTCGGCGGAGAAGCCCTATGTTTGCAGGGAGTGCAGGTGAGGCTTTACCTGGAAGTCAGTTCTCATCAGACACCAGGGGACACACTCAGGGGAGAAGCCCTATGTTTGCAGGTGAAGTGAATGAATCACTAGCATTGAATCACATAACAATAGCCTTTGGAAGTCTACAGCCCCTTATTCTCCCCAAGATTGTAATTAGTATACAACCTGGTTAAACAAACCCTCCAGTTTCATGACAAGAGATGAGATGGACAAACAGTTGCATGAGTGATATGGGGATGTCAGCACTAATCTCCTTCATGGTTTTTTGACCTCCCATTCTAAAATGTTTTGTCTCCATACACATATGAAGCCCACATACCTCCTTCTCCCCATCACTGAAAGCAGAGGGTTCCTGAAGAGCCACAAAGAACTCATACTGTCAGCCACAGAAGTTCAACTCCTGCAAATGTGCAAGTCTGGAGTCTACTTTGGTTACTGCCCAGAGAGAGGGATTTGAGCCAGATTCACCAGGGAAGGGAATTCCCCAGACTCCTGGGAAGTGGGACCTTTTCTCCTAATTGCTCCCTACCCTCCTCACTTGGCTTCTCTTGGCTCTTCTTGTTTCCTATAACCTCCAGAGCCTCAGAGGTGAACGGCAGGGAGGGATGTATGCTTGTGCACGGGTCTGAGCCTGGCTCAGTCTGGGCACCTGGTCCTCCTCACTCTCCTTGCCGCCCCTTCAGGGTCAGCATTTCCTGGTGCACTGCATACAGATTCCACACCAGTCCATAGTGGGTGTGAGTCTCAGCTCTGTCTCCTCCAGCTGTGTGACCTAAGGCAAGATTCTCAACTTCTCTCTGCCTGCTTCCTAGTCTGTACAATGGAAAGGGGAACTCCAGCCTTTTGGTTTGACATTCAAAGCCTCAGAGGATCACTGAGATGGCAGGTCCTGCTGAACAGCCTTCAGTGCCCATGTCTCCCAGGTCTTCAGTGCTGGATGAAGGAAGGTAAGGACGGTAGGAATCTGTAGCCAAATTCAGAATTTGAGCAGACACCACTGCCTTCCCCACATAGATTCAGGCTAACAACTACCACACATGCCTATGTTTGGGTAGTCACGTCCCCCGTGGAAGCTGGCACCACTTTTACCCGTCAATCAACAAGTAACTTGTTCACCCCCACCCCACCAACTATGTAAGTACTCAGGACAAAGGACCTGGTGCTCTTGCCTTTCACTCCCATCTCAGCAAGACCTGTCCTCATCCAGGACAATGGATCACTAATAAACCCCGCTTGCACGCTAACGCACTTGCTGGTCTGTAACCCTTTACTGCATTGGCAAGAAAACTGTTTCTTCTGTGATAGGTGCACCCAACCTGCATATGTCATTCATGAAGCCCAAAGCACAGCAGCTTCTATAATGCACTTTCCTTGTACCTGGGCCCCACAGGGCTTCATACACCACTGACACCATCTCAAAATTATTACTTACTGCACAGAGGGTGAGAAGGAGACCTAAGGTGGGGGATGTGCTTCCCTCCAGGTCACTACCCTCCCACTGAGCCTGAGCACCCTCAGAAGCCTCAACACAGGCAAATAACATTCTCAAATAACATTCCATTAACCCTTAGTAGATGATTCACTATAACCAATGACTTTTCCTGCTGCCCTTCACAAAACCTGGCTGGAGAAAGGGCTCCAGGGATGGAGGGGTGACCGTGGCCAGGCTATCCTGCCCCTTAGCTGCAGGGAGCAGCACACACTCTGAGCTGGGTGTGGCAGGCACGCTCAGGAATTCAGGAGCTAGACTGACTGCTTTATTTAACCCAGGCATCATGGGGCTTCCTGCTGCACACCTGCAGACCTTTACCAGGTCTTCAACCCTTTGCCTGTCCAGCTGTGCCCTGCTCCCTTGACCTACTCCTTCCCTGGCCAGGTGTCTTGTCAGGGGAAGGGGTGGCCTGGGCTGGCATCCACCAGATAGACCTCCTTCGTCCTCCTCCGGCAGGACCGAATCCCTTTCTCCCTTGGAGGTAAAAATATGGGCAATATCTCATCAAATGAGGGGACTCTAGAAGCTGGTCCAGGTAGTAAACTGGAGATGGGGCCAGTAGCCCCTGTGCTGGGAGAGGCAGAAGCTGTGATTTATGACCCTGCACCAACTCCACCACCATTAACAGGAGGTCAAAGGAGAGGCAGAAATGATGTGGCTGCTCCACTGGACAAAGCTGCCCTCGTCCAGGCCTGCCCCTGCAGGTGTCTGAGGGCGGGTGACTTCAGGAAAGAGAAGCAAGATGGCAGAGAAAAAACGATGGGGACTGGCCCCATCTTCATCTTCCTGTTTGGGAGGGAGAAGACACTAGGTAGTTTCCCCCTCCCCTTCCCAAGAGGATGGGAAAACCTGCCTGGGCAGCATCGGAAGGGGGAATTGTCCTGACCCAGCCCTGCGTGTGTGTGAGTGAGCGGGGCTTGCACCCTCCACCCCGGCTCTCTGCACCTCCCCCACAGCCCATGCAGACATTCTCCTCCCAGGCCTTTAAACCCCAGCTGTCAACATCTGGCCCACATCTGTCTCCATCTGACTGGACCCCCATCCTAGTAGATTCTGCACCCCCTATACTCAGGAGGCTGTAGAGCAACGCTGTGAACTCAAGGCCTCCTCTTTGCTTCTTCACACAAGCACCCTCCTAGGGCTAGGGAACCAGGGCAGGGGAGGAGGGGGCAGCCCCACCCCGGAGGTGCCCCAGGCTCTTGGCAGAACCATTTGGAGCCGTTAGAAGCAGCTGCCAATGACTCATCTCCCACTGCCCCCACCCCACCACCTGAATCACACCCTGGGGTTGGGAAGGAAACACCCAGGCCCACCGCGGCCCTCTCTCCCGACCTCCTACCCCTCCACACACAGGCTCCACCTTCCTCAGAAGTTTATTCCACCCCCCCACTCCCAATCACCCCCAGAGCTGCAACACTTCCCATTTTCTTTTATTTATACAAAAAAATTATTTTAAATATAATTTAAGAACCCCTCCAAACATGGGTGTCTGTCTCTGCTTCCCACCACTACCTTGGTCCCCCCACCCCCACAGACACAGCTTGTGGGTACTTGGCTGGGCAGGGAAACAGCGGCATGACCAAGGCACTGCTCTGAAAATAGACACAATGACGGGTCCCTGTTCGACGTGGGAAAAGGAAGTGATAATGAACAGGTCCCCTCCAACACAAAACGTTAT
The DNA here is from genome assembly GCA_007922815.1 of Macrotus californicus. Classification (NCBI taxonomy): domain Eukaryota; kingdom Metazoa; phylum Chordata; class Mammalia; order Chiroptera; family Phyllostomidae; genus Macrotus; species Macrotus californicus. The sequence goes on along the minus strand of VMDR010015568.1, from coordinate 5,057 downwards.
GACAAGGACAGTAAAAAAAAAACAAAAACGAGAGAATAAGACTGAACCCAAAACTTAAAACTCAAAAACCTTCAATATGAAGGTAGCAGATGGGGGAGGGGCATTTACAAGGGAAAAGTGAGTTCCGTGGAGACAGCAGCAAGGTTGGGACATGCAGTCCAATGATTTTGTCACTGGGTCATGACACCCCTTCCCACCTCCCACCATGGTGCTCCACTCCAGAGCTTAAAGGCTTGTCCCCCTCTTCTCTTTGGTCTGCAAGGTCTGTGGCCCTTCAAGGTGAGGAGGGGCACCTCAGGGGGCTCTAACTGGGGATCAAAGGGAGGCTGTAGGGATTGCACCCAACCACCCTGGAAAATCCTGAGGGAAGGGCTCCCACACCTTTGGCGGGGTTCCCTACCTGAAGGGCATGTTACTTTTATACTCACTCCCATATGGCAGAATCCCCAAATCCTGTCTCTCCAAATTGCTAGCTCCCTGCCCCCATATGTTCAAAGTGCAATCCAATGGGGCGTAGGGATGGGGGCCTCTTGGGTCCCTACCCGACTCTGCCCCGAAAAGAAGGGGAGCCATGTCCCCAGCATGGGAATTCCTGCTGCTCCAGAACTATGGGGCCAGGCGAGGAGGCACAGGTCAGTACTGAGGGGCTGGTGCTCCCGACCCGCCTGCGGCTCCAGGTTTGGCCTGGGACTTCATGTGCTGGACACTGGCCAGGATTTTCTTCTGGTGCCCCGCCAGAGTGACTCCTATTCGGAGCAGGTCCCTGGGAAAGAATAGAGAGCTAGTTGAGGCCAAAGCACTGCTGGGGCGGTTCTCCCCAGAAACTTAGCTCTAGAAACTTGGTCACCGCCTCGGGATTGTCAGCCAATCAGGAAGACCGGCGGGGGAGGGGACACACGTCAATAGTTGCCCGGCAGTTTCCGGAGGGTTTCCGAGCCAGGCCGCAGCCCTTCTGCGCAGCCGCAGTAGGGGATGGGAAGGGGGAGGGTCGAAAGGCAGGAGGTGGGGAAGTGGAGTGAGGTTGGGGGGCTAGGACCTGGATGGATGCTTCACCGAGGATTAAGGCAAAGAATCATAGAAGGGGAGAAACGAGAGAAAGGCCCACCAAATGAGGTTGGGGGAAAGGGGATGCACAGATTGGTTCAGAGGTGAAAGAAGAGGTCAGAAAGAAAAGGCCAGAGAGAGAGGAAGGGCTGGGTGGAGAGGAAGGGGAGGGAGGGGGTAAAACAAACCGCCTCCCCCTTCCATTCTGAGGCCTGGAGACTGAGATAAGGGAAAAAAGAAGAGGTGGGAAAGGGAGAGCAAGAACCTAGGTCAAGGAGAGGTTGGAACAAGTTTGGGAGGAGAGCACCCAGGCCCAGTGGGACAGACTGGCCCATGACTGGCCTGCCAAGGAGAGGGCCTCCAGGACCCTCTAGTTCCAGATTTCTATTCCTTCTATTTCTGTTATTCAAATCCGGGGCCAGAAAAGACCATGGGAGAGAAGTGGGAAGGCAGAAAGGAGAAGTAGCAGAGCGAGGCCAACTAGGGAAAAAACAGTATTTGGGAAGCGTCAGAATCATAAAACCATTTAACATTAAAGCTTGAAAGGTTCTCCGAAACCTAGTCGAATCTTCTCCTTCTATGGCTGGGAAAACATCCAAAGTTGACACATTGTTAATGTGAGAGCAGGGTGTGGAATGTAGATAGATGCACAAAGATAGATACAGATTGCCAGGCAGGGAGCAAGATGCTCCAGGGCTGAAATGGTGCAAGGGGGTGAGGCGGGCACACTTGGCCTAGAAGACTCACCGGGCTCCCAGCCCCAGCAGCTGTTACTGCTTTGAGGGGGCCCTAGATAAGTTGGCACCGGGAGTTGACCCCAAAGGCCCCTGCTGACCAGTGGGCTGGATTCTGGTCCCCAGACACTCGTTCCTCTGACTGCTTGGCTCTAACCCCCACCTCCAGGTTCCTGCCATGACTTACTCAGCAGAGATCTGGCTGACCAGCTCGAAGGAGCCAAACCCAGCAGCTGCAAAACTTTCTTCGTATCTCCCCATCTTGATGGCTCGAAGCCACTCACCCACAGAGCCAAAAGCTGAGTAGTGAGGCTGCCGCTGGTCCAGGAGTGGGTGTGAGGCCCTGGGAGACAAGGATGGGGAGGATGTGCTGAGTACCAAGGTTGTATCAGGATGGCAATGTTGAGTCCAGCCTTGGAGAGGCAGGCAGGGACAATCCCATATACCCCCCAAATGACGGATAATTTGGGGAAGATTCTGGAGGGGTGGAGGTGGCAGAGTGCAGCAAGGAGGGCCCATTCTCAGGAGTCCTCACCCGCCATTCTCCCTGGCCACGATTTTGAGGCTAGCAGGGTTCCGGATCATCTTGTCAAGGGCACTGACCACCTGGGGGAAGCGGGGCCGTGCATTCCGGTCCTTTTGCCAACAGTCCAGCATGAGCTGGTGCAGGGAAGTGGGGCAGTCTGGGGGTGGGGGGAGCCGGTAGTCCTGTTCAATGGCGTTGATCACCTGGAATGACAGAAGCACTGGGTGAAGATGTCCGGGAAGAATGAGGATGCAAAGGATCCCAAGGAAATGGTGACTTCACAGATGCTGGCTGGGTGCTACAGCCCTCCAGAATGGCAAATCTGGGGGTCCTTCTGGCTGGGGCTGAGGCTGGCTGGGGCTTAATGCCCCAGCAGCTCTTGGGCTATGATCCAAATGTGTAACCTCCCAACTGTGTCCTCCATCCCTGTGTCCTTCTGTGACCAAACATTCTATATCAAACTCTTGGGTACAAAGGTCAACTCTTCTTTGTGTCACCCTCATCAGCTCAAGGACCTAGCAGCAATGAACTCGCTGGGAACCCTCTGGACTCTCAGCCCCAGCCCATATCCCAGGTGAGAATATTCCAAGAAAACATGGTAGGTCCAAGGGACACTTACATCCTGATTGCTCATATCCCAGTATGGCCGTTCCCCAAAGGACATGACCTCCCACATCACAATCCCATAGCTCCAGGCGTCACTGGCAGATGTGAACTTCCGGAAGGCAATGGCTTCAGGCGCTGTCCATCGGATGGGAATCTTTCCTCCCTAAACATGAGGAAAGCAAAGATGAGCTGAGGGTCTCCCAAGATCCAGGCACTCTGCTCCTGGCTTTTGCTTTCCCACCCAGCTCAGGCCTCCTTCCTTTCTGGGACCTAGCACCCAGCTCCCCAACTCCATTTTCTTCCTAGACACCCAGAAGTGGGGTGTCCTAAGCTGACCACTCCCTCCGTGGTCCGCTCCTCCATCTTATCCCTGGACCAGAGCTGTCAAGCCCCTAGCCACCTTTTCAACCTTCCGTGCTCACCTGGCCCTAGGAACCCAGTTCCTATGTCAGTCCCACAGCCTCACCAGAGAGCTTGTGTAGGTGGGGTCAGAAGAGTTCTCCTCTAGGAATCGCGAAAGGCCAAAGTCGGAGACCTTGCAGACGAGGTTGCTGTTGACCAAGATGTTGCGGGCAGCCAGGTCACGGTGAACATAGCTCATCTCAGCAAGGTACCGCATACCCGAGGCAATGCCCCGTAACATGCCCACCAGCTGGATGACAGTGAACTGTCCATCGTTCAGCTGGAAACCAGACAAAGGAGAAGGGCATGGTTAGGACAGCTCACCCTCTCTATTCCCCTTTCTCTTTACATTCTAAACCCTACTTGACACTTCAAGCGCATCTCACATCCAGGCCTGTAGACTTCCCAGGTAGGCCCTCCTTTCTCTGATCCTGAGTTCTCTGAGCTCTTACTATGTATGCTATCATAACATAGTGCTTATAATTGTCCCAGTTTCAAATATACATATTCACTCTCTTAATTAGATTGCAAAAAGAGACTTTAAATTTTTCTTCCTTTGAACATAGTACAGTGCTTTATGCCCAGGACATATGCAACAAAATGCTTTTGATCTAATATGTTCTTTTTATTTAACAAAACCAGAGTCTGACAAGGGTGTGCTCTGCACACTCTCTTATATAGGTGGGGACAAATTTATGCTGATTCAGCCAAAACCTAGCTAGAGAACAGTGAGAAAATCAGGGTCCATCAGCAACCACCGTGCCAAAATCAAGGTCTAAACCCCAACATTGACCTTTATAGTTTGCTCTCACCAGGTAAACCAACCAGTCAAGAATGGTTAACGAATCCCACCTTTTGGGTTCAGTTAACATGCCGGGGATCCTCAGTAGCCCCCCCAGGGCCAGGAACAGAGAGTCCAAAACTGAATTCTGAATCAATCTTCCAAGCCTGAACCCAGTCCAGGCCTTGAATCTGTTTGTGGAAACACCACTTGCCGATGCTCAGAGTATAGACCTAGGGGTCTCCATGATTCCTTCCTTTCTCTCCCCTCACCTGCCACTTACAACCCATCTGCAAGTTCTGCTGGTCCTGCCTCCAAAACATACCCCAAATCCAACCTTTCTTGGCACCCTACTGCAACCCTCACAGCCTGAATGATCGACTGCAAGTCTCCTCACTGGTTCCTGGCTTCCTTCCACTCCTACTCCCCAGCACCCACCAAAGGGATCTCCTACTGAAACCCCCCCAAGGCTTCTTGAACTTCTAATCAAATCCAAATTCCTGACCAAGTCCATGAGGCCCATGTTGCAGGGCCACCACCTACATCAAGACCCACCGTGGTTCCTCTGCTCCCCGGGTTCAGCCCCACTTGCCTTCCTGCTTCTTGTCGAGTTCTTCCCCCAACACGACTCTTCCCCCATCTTCTCAAGGTTGGCTCTTTCCCACCTACTCAAAGTCATCTCTTCTAAAATAGGTCCCTTCCCCTCCCTGCAATGGAATCTCTGTTGGGTACCAATAGAACAGACTCCTACGTCCACTGCATCATCATCACGCTACTCCAGGTCAACCTCAGCATCACTCACGGTGGGACCCAGGTGGCCTATGTCTCCTGATGGGGTGCCCTGTGAAGTTCACAGCACCCCCAATATAGGCTGGCCACCCACATTTAATTTTGAATGTATCAAAATATTAGGCATAGCTTCTCTTATGGGAAATAAGCTAAATGAAACAAGCTACATGACCCC
>VMDR010015567.1:0-22146 GCA_007922815.1 Macrotus californicus | reverse complement strand
CGGGACCCTAAGTATATGATGCCAAATATATTTTTAAAATTGAAAAATGCTGTACAAATATTTATATTTAGAGATTCAAGTATCAATATATTGGAATAGTTCAGACATGAATTTATAGACATGCATCATTCTCTCCTCTATATGAAGTATTTCCCTCAAACAATGGAATAAGGCATCCATACGTTCAAGATCAGGGGTAACTGCAAAGAGCATCTGTGGACAGCAGTTCCAGCTCCAGCTTTGATACTGACTTGAGCAAGCTGTCTTTCTCTCTCTGGGCTGCAGGCTCCCATTAGGTCAAGAAGGCCCAAATGACTAATCTCAGAGAGGGGCTTGGGTGATCAACTTACGATAACACATGTCAGGTGCCGGGCACACAGTAGGTGCTCCACAAATGATAACAATAACAGTCATGCTCAGTTCACTTCTGCAGCTCTCGGCTGTTTGGCATGGAGTACTCCATTGGCATGGTCACCATTTCACTGTGGCTTAGAAATTGCTCGTTGTCATACACTGCCAACTATGAATAGAACAACGATGAGGTTGTGGGGAAAAGGAATAGGTCAGATCTTCAGAGCACGTCCTGGGCAGAAGCAAAGACACAGGTGCAGAGAGCTCCCTTCTCAGGTCCTGAGAACTGGAGTTTCGGACTCATTTACAACGGCACATAATCTCAGCAGCACACAAGAAACCTCCCCACCTCTGCCCAATAAAATACAAGTCACTGACTACCCGCTTTTATTTTAGGCAGTTAGATAGTACCTCGTTAATTCTTGCACATACTCAAGCTCAATGTCATTGTCAGTTTCGTTTTATTTCCACCTCTTTTCTGAGATCCCTGGTTGGAGGTAAAGACCTGCTCTCCGAGTGTCTCCAGGTAGTCTACAGCAATATGAATCTTTAGGAGCTCCCCTTCTTAAAGAGAATTTACAACTCAAAAACAGCAACACATTTTCTTTTCAGGGTAGAAATACTGGCAATAAAATTGCAGCAGCTTTGAAATATACATTATTGTAATTAAAGTGACTTGCTCTTTGAAAATTCCTGAGACAAGTTTTTATTGCAACTATTATTTAATGATGAACATAATAATTAAAGGCTCATTCTAGAAGAGTATCAATGCCAGGATCTGGATGGCCTATGGCGTTTCAGATTACGGAACGTGGCCGCTGGCGGATGCCTCTATCCATTTTTCTCAGGACTCGCTGTGCCTCTCCATTGGCAGGGTGTGGACCCAGCCCAGCGTGTGTTCAGACTGGTGTTCCCTGGCACCCTGTAAGAGAAGCCATTTAGCAGCTGGGCTGTGAAAAAGGTGTGGACAAAAACGGCTGGGCCAGGTCGAAAGTGAAGTCTCCTAATTAACTTTATTTAATCAAGGATTTACCAAAACACCTTTTGTGGGTGTGTGGCACATCTGTTAATCTTCTGTGGAAAGCTTTTGTGTGAGACTGGTTTGGGAAACATTAGCTACACCTGTGCTTTTCATTCCTCGTTCCATAACAGAACCTCCTGGGTCCTTCAGGAAACGAACAGTGCCAGCCCTCTGCCCCGCGTCTTTCCAGTCGGTCTGCGGCGATGTCCAGGCATCAGAATTGCTTTTGAAGGCTCCCTGGCTTGGGCGAGTCTAATGCCCAGCCAGGTCTGAGGACCTCTGACCTGGACCTGCCACTAATGACACTTCTGCACCCTGGGGACTTCCTTTCTCAGTGCACAGATCCCTGGTGAGCGAGAGGAAAAAATCCCCAAAGCTCTGATGTGTCAGAGAAAGAAGTGTTCTCTGGGGTCAGCCCTGGATCACCCAGTGACCTTGAAGTTTCAGCCAACATGTTGACGTGCTAGTTTCACAGGCTCACTCCCTGTCACACTTTCTTCTCCTTGGCTAGGGCCATCCGCAGTGAGAATGCACCGGCTTCACCCGTACCTGCTAACAGAGTGACAGGAACTGTTCTTCCTCACAAACAATGGTGAGAACTCTGCTGCAGGTAAACCCTCCAAGCCGTGCTGTGTCTCCCACTCGAGCTAGTAGGTGCTGGAAGCTCCTGACTGTTCACCATTAGTGCAGTTTGCCTGAGAAATGAAGGCTGGGAAATGGCTGGCAGCCTGGAGCCTTGGAAAGCCTATTATCTTTTGTAAATTTCTAGCTCAAAATTGCACCTTGTCTTTGAGCTTTTCTAGAATTTTAATGGAATAGGAAATCCACGTCTCTTCGTCCTTAACCAAGGAACCAACATTTACTGATTAAACAAGACCAGAGAGAAAAACTGTATAATTTTATGGACTTCTTTTATAATCTGCTAAGCCGTGAGAGTCTTCATTCTTTTAACGTAAGGGTGTAAGAGAAAGAGAGAAGGCGTTCGGTACTAATTGAGCATCTGCAATGTGCCAGCGTGAGTACAGTTCTTCCCACATCGTCATCTCGTTTAACCCTTACACAGCCCTTGGGGAGGTTCCGATTACCCCAGTTTTCTGACTGTGGAAAGGAAGGTTCAAAGGGGATCAAGCACTGCCCACGGTCCCACCGGCAGGGTGAGGCAGAACTGAGACTTGAACTCAAGTCTAGTGACGGTGATGGCAAAACTGAACTAACAAACGGTCTCCTTGCCTTTGCAGAGCTACCCCAAGGAACAGGCAGGGACTCCAGCCCCAGCTCGATGACCTATTTAGTGCTCAGAGAGTTCCAAGCGCTTCATCCTCCCTGCACCTGGGCTCTTGGTTTCTTTTGTATCCTCTCCAAAGTTGCATCTGAATCTCACAAGCATTTTCTCCGCAATGTTCTACTCTGTGCTTTGAAACAAAAGAAATGTTGATACTTAAAAAATATATGGCTGTGCGGGCAGACTTGCATAATGGTTACAGCGTGAGTTTTGGATGAGACCTGGTTCCAATCTGAGGCCTGTGACCTGTCAACTCTGTGACCTTGGGGCAGTTCCTCTACTTCTTCGCCCTCAGTCTCTTCATCCATGAAATAAGGTAATAATGAGATCTGGTCATAGACTGGGGACCAAACGAGATTACAATTCAGCTGTCCTGACTTTAGTTTTCGTTCGACTCATGCACCCAAACACTGAAAATGAGACAGAAATGTCTCACGACTTTCCAACGCTTGTCTTTTGTGAAACTCTGACAGATTCATGATTTTTTTTTGTCCACAATTTATTGCTTTAGTCACTCAAGAAATATTTATGCCAGGCATTGTGTTAGGCCCTGGAGATAAAGCAATTTTTCAAGTAGCTTACAGCCTAGTTAAGGCAGATTTGGCTGTATCATTTTATACCCATTAAAGATACACACAAATGATACTCACATACTAGTTTACTGTCGTGTGAGTCTAAAATTAACATGCACAAAATAATATAGGGTCTATAGTTAATAGGTTGCCCGCTGTTAATTATACTTACTAATAGCTGTGGTTGACTTCCAGTCTGACTGAAAAGCAGACAGCCCTCCCCTCCATGCTGCTCTCTAAGCCGGCAGAGAGCGGCTGCCCTGGTGACTGGCAGGGGGAGCTTACACTGAGTGAGCTCTTACACTCAGACTGCCTGCTGTGCATCCCCATCCTCAACCAGTGGCGAGCTCTGCAGGTGTCCCCAGCATTGCAGCTTTAGAGTATGGCTGCTTTCGGTTACTGAGAGTGTTTGTCCTTCAGTCATGCATCCTGAAGGGACGAGAGGCTGTGTCTTCAGCAAGGACTGGGTGCCCTCAGTTTAAGGATTTATTTACTGTTTTCCTTGTCTGGTTCACAGCACATTTTTTTCTAAGCATTTCATAATTGCTTTGATTTCACATACTCACCCAGTCAATATTAACTTTCTGTCTTATAGTAACAAAAAAAAAAGTGGGGGGTGGTTTAGAGGCAACTGGGGCCATGTGATTGTCTGTTGTTCAAGGCCAGGGTAACGCTGACCTGCTCCTTGGCTGACTCCTTGGGTTTTCTCTGCAGGGGGGGAAGTCAACCTGAAGCATCAGGTAGAAACTTTTAAGAACAAGATAATTTGCAAGGTCAGATATAAATAAAATAACTTATGGGATTTGCTCTGCCTTTAGAACACCCACTGAAAATGGCACCCCACCTCTAGCAGAGGGAGGTTTCATTGTTCCCACAGCCAAAGCGCCGATGCATTTCCCACCGAGGCTCCGGTTCTGCAGCAGTCCCTTTGAGCAGGCAGATGAGACTGGGGGCCAAGGCTGACCTTTTATGCTTCCTATGACCCTGCAGAAGGAAACTGCCTTGCCCCTTCCTTATGTGCTATTCTTTAACATGTGATTCTTATCTGGGGGCATGAAAACATTGTGCTTTATTTGATACTTATAAAATACCACATTCATCCCTGAGAAGCCCGTGTGTTCATGCACCTGGCCTTTCGCCTTTCCGATGCCTCATCTTGATCTTCACAGCTGAAGTCCATCTGGATTGTCCTCCTTTCTGGCTGACAGTGAGAGAGCCAATGAAATACCTCTTCCTGTTGCTGGGTGACTGTGAATATTTTGAAAACATGTCCCATAAATGCAGCAGCTTAAAAGCCTGCCATTGGCTGGTTGGGCGTTCTGTGCAATGCTGACGCACTGGGCTGGCAGAAGAATGACGGGTGGGAAGAGCTATGCAAATATATCACTGGACTGATGTTCCACTGGAGAGAAAAACTATTTCAAGGCTGAGTGACAACTATAACATACCCTGTTAGAAGAAAAATAAATCTCCCTGAGTCTACATTTAGGCTTCTGAAGAACAGTTATGGAAATACTGCAGAAAAAAAAAAAAAAAGAAAAACCAACTCAAGGTTGTCTTGCCCTCAAAGACCCTGCTTTTTATGGTCCAGTGAGCAGTTCCACCTGTCCTAGAAATATACCTGTATTTCTACACACCTTTTGTAGTTTGGTGTTGATGCATTTTAAAGTCTAAACTTGATAATGCAGGGAAATAGTTTTAAACCATCTCAAAGAGGCCTTCTAAATTTTTCTTTGTCTCCTTGTCTCCAGCGCCCTCTTCTTCACCTCCCTCCCATGACCTTCAGCTGCAACGATCTGGCAGCGACGGGATGCGGTCAGTGGTGGGGCCAGCACTGGCTGTGTTTTATCTCACTCTGTCCACTTAAAATACTGGCATCCCAGTGGGAGGATAAGCAAAGGCTTGTCCAAACAGCCGTGGGATTCTCTGTGCAGACAGAGAGAGCTGCTTGGATACAAGAAACTGCTTTGGCTAACACTGGGTTAACTGTTTACACACAAATCTGCCAAAGAGCCTCTAGGCAAGAATGTCCTTTTACTAATTGAATTCTAATGAGGCCAGGAAGTAGATTAGGAATTGAGGTATTTTGCTGTGAGTTTCAAACATCAGACAGAGGGATGTTTGGCCTATTTGATCTGCATAATTCTCCAGTAAATTCTAATTAGTTCACAAAGAAATGAGTATTCCAGAAGGATTTGTGGATTACTGATTGGTCCAGTTGGAGGGGCTCTTCTATGCATCAGAGCCTCTAGTGCTCAAGCACGACAGAAGGATGCTGCTGTGATATGAGCAAATGAGACGGTTGTTAAGGAGCAATTTCTGGGCCAACTAAATTGGCACATCGCTGCAAGTTATATTTAGTTGCCTTATAATATTTGGGTGAGTTTGAGAGCTAAATCAGGGTGACCCTCAGTGGGAAATAGAAAAGCTTGAAGGACATAATAGAACGTTCTTTTCAATAATGCAGTGTAAACAGAGTCACGTGGGAAACCACTTCAGCATATCAATCACACTGGTGCGCACAACCCAGTGTCTGCAAATTATGAGATAAGGAGGGGCTGTTATGAGCACCTCATCTGTGCAGAAGGAAACATGTGCTTTCCGCAAGAAAGGTCATGGGCAGGTTTGACAGGGCCCAAAGTCACTCTCTGAAAGTGACTTGCATGTACACCTCACTTGTAAAGGGCAACTGTGATACTACCTGCCTAGTATGGTCTCCTTTCTAGGAACACTGGTCCTTCTACTCCAACTAGGTGTTTTCACCTGAGAGCAGACATGTTCTTCTATGGCCACACCCCTGTCACAGTTGATTGGTCCAGAGATGGGCACTTGACCCAACCTGAACCAATCAGAAAACTCCCATGAGATTCCCCAAACTGGAACTTGAGAATGGTTCTTTCTAGACCAGGGATTGCTGAAAGATGAGAAACTTAGGCCCTCACAGAGGCCGTATTTACCCCATTGTAGGGAAAGCCAGGCTACAGTGAGCACCCCTGGGAGCCCAGTGCTGCAGACATGGCTTTGCACCTTTGGCTCAAGGGACAACCTAGGTGGTTGCTGCAGTCAGCTCTAGGAGTGGTCAGGTAACTCTGCTGGAGGCAGATGGTTTGGCAGGAGCACATCCATGGGACAGGTTTTGCTTTGGGTACTTGGTGTACTCCTGCTTGTAAGCCTTCCCGGGAGGAACTTTGGGCTTATGTATGTTATGTAGAAGACTTTCCATCTGGAACGTTGCACCCTACTCATCCTGCCCTCTCGTGAGTAAATCGTGCAGCAGGAGAAAGAGCTTACGCGGAGAGAGACGCTGGATCACAGCCCAGTGCACACAGGGACTTTCCTGACAACGGAGTATTTGCACCTTGGTTTTTAAGAGGTTTATCAAAACACCCAGCCTTTGCTCTTGTACATAACTTCTCAGAGAACCAGAGGGAAGCTGTTTTCAAGGAGATCACTGATGGTTTGAAACGTAGTTTAGACAGAACATACATTTATCCATGGTTTTAAAGGGAAGGCGATTGCTATGACTTTTCATATTAGAGCAATGTAGTCAAAGAAAACCTCTCTTTTCTTTCTTGTCTGAATTCTAGGGCTTTCCTGTTGGTGCCAAGGGGAAGAGCACAATGTCCTCCCTTAAAGCCCAGCCTCAGTGTTTCACGGGGTTGCCTGACACGTTTAAGCCCAGTGCTGAGAGTGGCCACCTGTTTCTGCCAAAACCCCAAGGCTGTGTTTTCACAGATCCCTCCTCCGTCTCCGGAAAGGCCCGCAGTGGGTAATAGATGCGAGGAAAGTGAACCTGGTAGAGAGAGGAAGGGGATCATTCAGCACAGGGATTGTTTGGGATTTACCCTTTGGGCAGAAAAATTGCTCTTAGATCCCACGAACCTGCCCCTTGAAGTCGATATTCCTGAACGCTGAAGGCTGAGAAACCACACCTGTCAAACCATAGGGCTGGATTACATCGCAAACTATGTAAGCTCAAAAACACACAAATGAACAAACAAACAAAACACCTTCTGCAGAGTCTGTTGACATCTGGACTCACCTCTAAGGAACTAAACCACAATTACAGAAGGGCTTGTGCTCAGACCGTAAGGACAGGGCCACGCCAGGAGCCAAAGGACCTAAATCAAAAAGGGTTCCGTGCCATTTTGAAAGGGAATATTCCAAATTCAGCATGCCTACCTGTATCACAATTTCTTAATTTGTACACTATAATTAATTGGGCTGTTCTTTGTACCTCAGTTTCATCCTCTATAAAATAAGAAAAAGAGTAGTAGGCACTGAACACAGACCAGGCAGATGGTAAATTTCATTACCTGTCTCTCATGATCCTGGTGACCATCCCACTGAGAGGTCTGAGCACAGACACTGGGCAGGAGAGCATCCAAGGAAGGGGCCTTGGCCACAAGGAGCTAGGCCTCCAGATCGGCGGTGTGCTGCCTCCCTCAGCTGCCCAAACCATGAGGGCATGAAGCCACAGATTCCTCCCATAAAGTCTTCTGTTAACACTCAGTGAAGTAAGAGCTATGAAAGCACTTAGAATCAGCAAGCATGCTACAGCTAGAACAGCATGACTTTTAGTGAATAGCAATATTTCAAATATACAACAAATGATATCATGTTATCCTACAGTAAGCCCAGCAAATACAGTTCAACGTCCATCCACCCGTAGATGATTAATAGCAGAAGAGTATTTAAGTCTTTTATCCCCAGCTAGGTTGAAAACAGCCTGCACTTGTGTAAGTTCTCACCAGCTTTTCTCACACTTTCTCATTTCATGCATGGGTGTGTGGATCTGATTCCAGTGAGCTACAGAAGTACCTGTGGCCACTGCTGTGAGCCAGCTTCCAGGGCCAGCTCAGTGAGCTCTGGCTTGGGAGTACGAGGTAAAAGTCTACTACTCTGAGCTTATATCCCTTCTACAATGTGGTGTTGCACAAAGGATGCTAGAGCTTTTCGTTACAGAGTGACCGTAACACATTCTCAATTTTTATTAACGTTGTTTACACTCAAATTCTTTTCAGTCCCAGCAAAATGTTTAAGGCTCTGGAAGGAAACATCAGCCTGTGTTACATGACAGTCTTAGAATATTATCTGCCGTGATTCATGTTCATAATGCTGAGCTTAATTTCTTGGTATTATGCATAAGTGTCAAACCCAAAGAGAGCGAAACCCTGCACGGATGTTGTGTCATCGACATGGATGTTCTAAGGTGGTGTCTCTGCAAACTCATTGAATTGCTTCTAGGGGAATACAAAGCATCCAAAACTGAGTCACTACTCCACCAACGCTCAGATTTCCTAGGAAGGAAAAGAGTGCTTAATGGCTCCCCGGCTCTGCTTTTGAAAGGGAACCGCATGGCCACAGAGACTCGTTACATGCATGCTGCACTATGTGCAACAATAAAAATAATTAACGGAGCATCTGCCCTGCTAACCTCCGGACCCCTAGCGCACTGCCTCATGGACCACTCCCAGCCCATCCCTGGTACCCGCCCTGACCCACACTGGCCGGCTCAGTGGGATGCCGGCAGGCGGGCTTCGCCCAGGCTTTGTTGCTGAGGCTGAGCTGGAGGGGGGATTTCCCCAGTCCCTCTGCGTCGTCGTGCCTAGGCAAATGAATGAGCTGCCTCTGCCACTAACAGATTCCAGGTCATGCACACACACAAACATTATTATATCTTGAAATTACTTTTAAATGACTGCCTTTCAGTTTTTAACTATTTTTCCTAGAAATGGGGCTCAGCAAATCCTTACGTGGAGCAAGGACGGCACCCAGCGGCCAAAGCGTTCCATCTCAGGTCTTGCTTTCTCCCAGAGCTGCTGTTCGCAGAGCTGCTGGTCTCCTCGGAGACAATGGATCGCCTGCCACAAGAACTCTTTCTCACGCCAGAGTGGAAACTCCAAATCACTCGACTATCCCTTTAAGCTAAAGCGCGCGCGCGCGCGCGCGCGCGCGCACACACACACACACACACACAGTCAAGGCACTATACAATTACCCAGAACAACTTTTAAAAATCCTCAAAGTTACCTTGAGAGTCTTATGTTAAAGGCATTGTATTTCACATGTGCAGATGACTACCCACAGTGTCCCTAATGCCAGCGTCACTACAGGGAATATTCCAGAAATACAAACCCAGGCTCACATTCCCCATGTCCTCCCCCAAAGAGTCTCTAGTTTATCAGTTCTCATGCTTTAAACATAAGACTGTATCTCCTGACAAGTTCTTTATCATTAAACTGATGTTCACAAGCTCATATCCTTCTTATCTTTCTGACAAGGTACTTGGCAGTCCCGGAGAGCACAGGATAATAAAGTGGGGCTGCTCTTTTTCCTTTGAGCTTCCCAGATGTCAGGAGATTTCTGTACAGCTAGACAGCCGACCAGACTGTGAGGAAGACAAGCAAGATGTCAGAATAATGGATCATATGCGCTCCTGCTAAGAATGATGCAATATCTTCATAATGCTCGCTGTTCCCAATTTCCTTAGGTTTCTAAGCAGTCTGAAACCCCAGGACAAGAAGTCACATGGATGGCACAAACACGGCACTGAAGGAAGTTTCTAATAAAAGAGCATTACATATTGGTTGCCGAAGGAGTATCATGAAAAGTCTCCTTTAAAATGTCTGTTAAATTCAGTCCAAAACCCTGCTTTTGTCAGACACCATCACCATTCATACCTACTTGGCCCCTAAACTGTCAAAGTGCCATGGAGTTTCCAAGAATAATGGTTGAATCAAAAGAAATGATTTCAGGAAAAAATCCCATGGTATTGCTACATTTTCCCATTCAGCCACTTGAAGAGCAAAGCAGCACTGTCTTCAAGGTCAAAGCAAAATGTTGGAAAGAAAAAAGTCAAAGCCAAACATGTGTGTTTTGCTAGCTAGAGCTAGATCTTTGGTTCCTGGGTGGCCTCACACGTAAAACGGAGCTCTAACAGCCCAGCTCTCACCAAGAGGCTGTGGGGCTGAAGTGAGGTAATGGGTCTGAGGAGGCTTTTATACACTAAGTCATATTATTTAAGGCACTGTGTTATTCAAACACTTATAGGCAGCGTTCATGTGTAGCTTTCATACCGGTGAGACTAAGATTCTTGTCTTAACCGAAATAATCACTTATCTTCCTCACAAGCATTACTGTGTTATATAGTCACGGTGGGCTTTGGAAATCACTTATGATGTGCAATTAAATCAAGCTAACCCAACCTTTCTACCAAGTTTTTCAACAGAGCTTAAAAGTACAGCTTTTAGGTATTCAGAAATTTTAAGGACCCCATGATGTTATGTTACCTTTATGTTGCTTTGTGTTTTATTTTCCCCTTCCTTCCTAGAGATAAATTTTATAGGCTCATAAAATTATACCATTTAATAGCTGGACATGGCTTTGTTTTTGCAGATGAGGAAAGCTGAGGACTGGAAACTTTGGATGAACCAAGAGGTCTGGTGGCTGCTTGTCTGGTACCTGTTTGTGCCACCACCCCCCACTGCCCCGCCCCCGTCTGAGGGTGTCTGTGGCCTCTTGAAGGGTGCCGCTCTGGCTACGGAGGCTGACGCTGAGATCAGACATTTTCCTGACTTTGCATTTCCTATGGTGCCTTGGGACCCACAGACTCATGACTCACGTGAGGTTTTCAGAGTTTTGGATGGATCCATTGTCCACTAAGAGAAAACCTGCAGAACTAACAAAGCAGTACTGAATTTCAAAATGGGTAGAAGGGACGGAATACAATAATCAATAAACCAGACATGTATCCTGAGATTCAAGAGAATAGAGTTTTTTTTAAAAAATCTAATCATATTTAGTATTAATGAAGTTGTTGAATCAACTAAGAACTATTGGCAAGGGCCCTTGTCCACAGCAGGAAGGAGAGATATCACAGTGACCATTCCCAGGAGAATATCCTAAATAAAGAAAAGGAATTTCTGTATTTAGAAATAGTTTAGAATTCATTGGAAACCCAGGAAACTAACCACCAAGAACATAAAACAGGGGTTGAGAACGAATTTACAGACTCTACTCTCATTATCACTGGTCCCTGCTTCAAAATTCCATGCACCTGTGGCAACGTCGCCTGCCATCAAAACTGCAAACAGTTCAATGGGCTTGGTCACTTGGTAGAAATTTCTCCAGCACCCGGGTGCAAGGCATGTTTGGGGTGATAGAAGGGTTACAAAACCAGATTAGATGAGGATTCTCCCCTAAAAATGCTCCTAGTTTAACCAGGCAATTAGATAGGCGCCCAGAGACTTACATCGCAGGGTAGAAATGATAAATACAATAAAATAATGGCAAATGAGGAATTAGAACAATTTCATGGAGAGGGGGGTGATTGAGCAGGACCGGATGGGATTATTGAGATTTTAAATATGCAGGGATAGGAATAGGGGTGGGACTAACGAGAGGGAAGGGAAGAGAGGGACAGAAAGTATGAATGGAACTTGTGTGAAAAGCGGGGGAGAGGAGAGAAAGTGAAATGGGGGTCAGAGTTCAGAGCACATTAGTCCAGTGAAAGAATCTGACAGGATGGAATCTAGAGGCTTATAGAAGATACTAAGCTTTGTGGGAAGGACACGGGCGCCCACAGAAGAGTATGCTTGTCTGGCCGCTGTGTATGGGGTATACTGGGGGCAGGTCAAGAGGAGGGAGGGAGATGGGCTGGAGGGCCCTGTGGAACCACTGTCTGCACAGGAGGCAGTGAGGGCCTGAACCAGGGAGCCTGAGAGCCATTCTGAGTCGAAACAGAGGGGACAGTGTGTGGGAGAGAGGAAGTGTGAGGACTCAAAGGGGACTGATCGGTTTTATCCAGAATGTGCATTTTGGAGAGGAGGGTGAGCAACCCATAGCAGTCAGGAGTCTGTGGTTTCTGTGTGTACTGAAGGAAGAGCAGAGAAAAAACCAGCCCCTGTGATTGCTAAACCAAGCCCACGTCATTGAGGGGCGGGGCTATCAGTTCTTTATTTCCCAGTTCCACATCTCCTGTTAGAGATGGCTCTCACTAGAGGAAAACCAGGAGGATGCCCCGGTGCTCGGAGGGTTCTGGCCTTTTCGGCCTTTCCAGTCCCTGCACCGGTCTGGAGTCAGGGCTCTAACTGGGCCACACCATTGCCCTCTGCTCCTGTCTTCCCTGGACCTCTGGGGCTCATCTCATAACTGCTCTGGACCTTTTATTTCATTCCCTCAGGCTCGGAGCCCCTGGACCACCAATGGGACACCTGAGGAGTGCCAGGAACCCAGCTGTGTCAATGTGTGGAATTCCGAAAGTGGGAGAAAGCTGTCCAGGCCATTCTTTCTCCCAGGGGAAGTAGACATTCACAGTGAACTTCCTGAGACAGGGCCCCTGTTTTGTTTTCAAATGGAAAGCCACAAATAGTGGCTATTTAAGTTGATCTGAGAGGGGGTCAGGGTCACGGCAGGATGTGTTGGGCCCAGTGGGTCTTTGAAGAGCCCTGGAGGCACACATAGCCTCTTGGTTTAGCAGCCCTGGTTGCCCTCACCCCCCACCCCCTCCACCAGCTCTTTCAATACTCAGGAGTGACAAAGTAGAGCCATGCTTTTTCTGATTGGCACTTGATTAAGACACAATTCATAAAGAGAACCTGTGGGACATGTGGACGTTCGACCATATAGCAGCACTCCACAGAGTTATGGGCAGGGGTGCAGGCTTCAGGCTCAGTCTGCTACCTTAGAGCAGAGGGTGCCCTTTTGGGTGCTGACTCAGCTGCTTCCCCTGCAGTCAATTTCCTGCTGAAGGTTCAATAGCTCTCCCTGATGATAAAAATATCTCAGATATTAAACTTGGCATAAATACTATTTCAAGTTAAAACAACCCCTTCAATTCAAGAGCCAGGGATGAGTGAGGAGGCAGAATAGATTTGGTGTGAGAAGATACCCAAAATCTGTTTATACTGCTCCTTGGTCATCTTTTTAACAACCTAAGAAGTAAGATGAGGTGAATGGGGAAGTCATTAGTTGTTGAGATTTCCAAAGGTTGCACTTCAGGAAGGCTGTGAGGACTGAGACTAGAGAAACTAGGCTCCCTGACACCCTGAGGTCCCTGTTACCGTCCCCCCCCACCCCCCGCCCCCTGCCATTCCTGACTGTGAAGGTGCCTCTGCAGAGGGCGGCCTGCAGGAGAGGAGCTGAAAGGTGCACCCTACTCACTGGGGTGGGGAACACGAGTTTCCTGAGTCTCTGCCACAGGGCGCCTGCCCGACCTGTCCCCTGCTCTGCAGTGGCTGCATCCCCTGGATTTGGGTAAATGCCACAGCGTGACCTCCCCTCTCTACGTAGTGCACTTTTCCTCTGCAAGAATCTGCTGTAAGAATTGGGCTCCTCCAGGGTTGCGGAAATAAAGTGGGCATGGCAGGGCAAGTACTCCTCTGTGCTATTAGAGAAAGGCGCGCCCTCTGGCGGATCCATTCATAAAAGGCATTCCGCGCACTTAGTCAGACAAACGCGGGCAGCCCCAGTTCCTGCTGCCTTGTGCAGGGAGCCTTATGCAGGGCCTCTGACAAACGCATCTACCAGTATAATGGCAAGGGCGGTTCTGAGGGCCGAAGCTTGTTATTAAAACATTAGAATAATTCATGAATCAAACACGTGTCCTCCAACCTAGTAGGCATGTATCACATCACATTGCTCAGCTTGTTCCCTGCCATCCGTCTCTCAGAAGAGGCCGTAAGATCCTATTTTTGATGTAGCCATTCTGATTTTGGTATGGAAAGGCCACAGGGAGTATCTGTTCTATGGCACTTTATTTACTTTACCAGGATATGAATTTGTGGCCTAGGCATTAGCAATGGAAACTTGAAATACGCAAGAGGAAGTGGAAACCACCATTCAACAAGAGTTATTGGCATGTAATTACTGAGGCAGTCGTGGAATCTAAATAAACTAACAAAATAGAGACAGACTCATAGACACAGAGAACAGGCTCACAGCTGTCGGAGGGGAGGGGGTTGAGGGGCTGAGTGAAAAAGGTGAAGGGATTAAGCAAAAAAAAAACCCTCATAGATGCAGACAACAGTATGGTGATTACCAGAGGGAAAGGGGGCTGGGGGAAGTGGGAGAGGGTGAAGGGCAATAAAGGGACATGGAAGGAGACTTGACCTGGGGTGGTGAACACACAATACAGTATACAGATGCTGTATTATAGAATCGTACACCTGAAACCTATATAATTTTACTAACCAATGTCACCCCGATAATTTCAGTAAAAATTAAAAAAGGAAAACACAAAAAAGCTGGACGTGGTGAAAGAGGAGAAGTAAGTAAAGTAGTAAAAATTAAAAAGTAAAAATTGGTAGTTACAAACTAGGAATGGGACTGTGAAGTACAGCCTGGGGGATGTGGTCAATAACACTGTAGTGACTCTGTATGGTGTCAGCCGGGGCACTGGGAATATTGAGGGGAACACTGTGTAAAGTATATGATTGTCTGACGACTGTGCTGTACACCTGAAGCCAATACAGAATCAAACTGAAAAACAAAAAAAGAAATGAAGGCAAAAAATCCAGTGGTGACAGAAGATGATCTGACTGTGGGTGGTGGGCACACAATGTAATATACAGATCATGTATCGTAGAAATGTGCCCTTGAAACCTATATGATCCAATTAATCAATGTCATCCCAGTAAATTTAATTTAAAAACAATCCCAAACAAAACAAAAAAATTACTGAGGCAGTTAAACAGTGCTATAAACGAGATCCTCTCTGATTGCAGCCGTAACCCATGCACCTTGGAACTGAAAGGAGGTAGCAATATAATACGAGAATGTCCGTGAGTTGATTTTAATCGGTAAACTGGCATGTATAGTGATAACCGTTTAGTCTCTCCATTGCATCGGAAACTTAAGAAAGCGCATAAAATTACGGGAGCATATAATGGTATACTAAACTCATTTTCTTACGTTATCACAGCTGGCCTCTTTAGGTTATTAAAAGCCTTTAAACCAGTCATCTTCAAAGAGATCTAATTGTCAGCATGGTCTTTATAGATTATCCCTGTTAGCACAGTGCAGAAGAGATATAAACAAGCACTAAAATCTGCACATATTTTTCTGGGCACACCTTTTTTATTTCAAGTTCAAGGAAGATCAGTAAATGTTAATGAGGATAAAAACTGTTCTTTAGATCCTTGTTTCCTCATTCAGTGCGCAGGGCAATCAACCTATAGAGGATAAATTATTCACATTATAAATGGAGTCAGACTTTTACAAAGTTAATTTGTTAGTTCCAGAAAGTTCTGTGACCTTAGCCCCAGAAAAGGACTGTTTTCCAAAGTATAAATGATGTATCAGAAGCACAAAAAATCAGCTTCAGTCCTGATACTCTTGGATGAGCAATTATATGTTGTTTTGTCTACTTATTCTGGCTAGACAATCCAGGGACACTCCTAGAAAGGTTTTCATATTCTATCCACCATTTACCCCCCCCCCTACCACATACCCAGCAAGGAGTTTTACCCAGCAGGAAAGATAAGATTAACAGAACAAAACAAAACAAAAACAAAAACACCCTCCCCTTCCTCTGTGGCATTTTAAAACAGGAAAAGAAATCCCTAAGCATGGCGAGGCATGAAATAGGAAGACGAGATGTGAGAAAAGATAAGGTGGTACCAGCCTATCATTAATAATCAGTAAAGATTCACTACAGGTTTGGTGTGCATGAGATCTGTGTTCCTTTAGACCACACCATCTGGGAGTACTAATGATAATTAATTGAAAGTAATTAATGGCATGTATCACATTCCCTAATATTGGGATATCTCCATGTCTCCGACTTGTTTCTGGGAGTTCTCAGGGTGTACCTTGCTCTTGCTTGTCCTTCCAATGTGACCCCTCAGCCTGCACTGTTCCTCCCACCTCTGCTGCTCACATGGGTGGGAGGTGCCTTGCCTCTGGTCCATGGTGATGCCTCCTTCCATTGGGACGCTGCTTTCTGCTGTGTGCTGTTGACACTCTGGGACCCTGGCTCTCAGGGGCATTTAATGCACCAAAACTATAGAAAGTTCATGCCTTTTTTGTCTACACATGTTCTTAGCTGAGGATGTGAGTCCACGGGAGGCTAGAGTAAGAGACAAGTCCAAGAGACAAAGCCCTTGCTGAACTTGGAATCATCCAGACAACTAAGGCCTATGCCCTCAACTTCCTCCAGGAAGAGTTCTCAACTCAGACCTCGCATGTAAAATATATCACATCTCATTGGTTTTCTAGACATGCCTGAATTCCAAACGTGGTACATCTTGGGCTGCAACTAGATTCTAACCTGTGTATGCATGTACTTGACCTCCAGATCCTTTTTAGCACTAGATAATAAAATCATTTTTCTCCACTCTCTGGCTTAATCTCTGAATCACTGATCATTAGCTCGGTGTGAGCCGGCATAATCCAATACATTGAGAGTCAACCGTCCTTTAACTCATGAGAGCACGTGGGTAACTCTGGTTCCAAGATTTGATCTCTTCCTCTCTGTCTGTCTGTCTCTGTCTGTCTGTCTGTCTGTCTCTCTTTCTCATATATCTTTATTTACCACTCTGTTCAAAAAACGATTGCAGGTAGCAAAGTTTACAATATTTAAATGTAAGCATGGTTTTGTCTGTACATATTGGTCAAAACAAAGTATTTATTTACTGTTGTTTAGCTACCATGTTAGGAAACTGCCATTGCGCTCTGGAATGAGATCTCAGTAAACACATTTTGGTGTCTGTGTGCAGGGGTATTTGAAGCTACCACATTTTCATGTGATTGCTGCAGTTATAAGACATCAGCTACCAATTATGATCATGTTTTATTTACTTTATATCAATATACTAAGAAAAAAGCCATTAAGGTAAAATTATTTACTATGTATCTTAATTACATTGTAGTAAGAAATTTAGAATAAATCAGTTAATAATCTTGACAATTTTAAGATGAAATAACTCTTTGTTTTTAAATTTAAATACTTCATATTTTTAGTATGCTTGTGAGCTAACAATAGAAAAGCACGCCTGCTTCCAAATCAAGAGTATTCTCCTTACTTTAAGTGAAGAATTTAGCCTGAACACAGGGCGATGTCTTTGAGAGTACCTAGCTAGTAATTTTGGTCCACTACAGCTCCGGCTGTGTCCCATCAAATAGCTCTTGCAGGCCTGTTTGGTCCGCTGTGAGCATTGCTGTCTTTCTCCCTGATTGTCCCTCCTTCCTTCTAGCAATGATGATCATTATAGCAGGAGAAAAATGTAACAGAGACACAGGTATGGAAATTATTCCCATAAGTAGAATTTCTAGGGAACTGAACTTTATTAAAGTCAAAAAGCTTTAAATAGTTTTGATTTATAAAAATTAATAAATATATATAAATATTAAAAATATAATTACATATATACAGTTTTAACGTTTCCTTAATGACTAATTGTCTTAAGTTGTGGAACACTGATGCCGTTGGGATTTATTTAGTCATCCACTTGTTCACTCAGTCACCCATTCAACAAGTTACTTACTGAGTGTTGCTTGTCTCAGGGACTGTGAAAGGCGGTACAGAGAGCAGACAAAACAGATGCACAGTGTCGCCCTGAAGGCACTCACATTCCAGCTGGAGTCTAGGACGTTTATCTCTGCAACTATAGGCCCTGACTCCTACAGTCTTGTGCTGTCTTCTTCCTTAGTTGTCAGTTGTCACCTCTGGCGGGCACCATGTCCCTCCTGACCTGGGTCACCATCGCGGGTCTTTTCCATGTCCCTGGATGGAGCCCAAGCAGCTCACCTCAGGCTCAGTGTCCGCCCCCTGCCCTTCCCAGCAGTTCTCTCATCCCTAAGATGAGTTTGGGGTCTTCTCTTCGTTCCTTTATTAGTGTGACTCAACTCTAATGACCTGACTCAATTATCAGGCCTAAACGTCTCTGTGCCTTTGTCCCTGTGAAGACGAATGCTTCTGTGTGCAAATGAAACTCTTTGAAGAGTAGTCATTGTCAAGTATCATTACATAACAATATTGCAATACAAAAAATTACCTTTCTTATGATAGTGGCTGCCCAAGCAATAATGAATGACTAAACCTCCATAGAAACTTAAAAAGGCAGACACCAAAACTTTCAAAAGGGAAAAAATTAGTTTCTCCATATACCCACATTTTGACTGTGGCCTGTTAGAAGAGCAGGAAGAGAAGCAAGAATTCTGAGCTGCCTTTAAGGAAATAGTAATGACTAAAGTGAAGAGGAATATCTGAGACTCATTCACAGACTTGGTGGGACATCGGAGAGAGAAGGGGGTCATGCTGAGCAGCTGTGAAGCCTGCTGGTTAAGAGCTCCAGCGCTGGGACCAGGCTGCCTGGCCTGACCCCTTACAATTGTTTGAGCTTGGCCTGTCTATTCAATATCTCTATGCCTCAGTTTACTCACCTATAAAAGAGTATATACTTCACAAGATTATAAGACTCAAATTAATACAGTCAAAATGTTACCTATTATTATCCTAATTTCTTCACTTGTTTCTACAGATGAAGATTCAGGCCCTAAGACTTTAAGTGAACAGAAAGTGGGAGGTAAAACCAATGCACAAACCAGGCATCTCGATTCTCACCATATTCCAGATTTTTTCTGATATCCTGCTTACTTAACAAATGGAAACAAATAAATACAGAATCATTTCAATGATCATAAAGGGACTACTCCATTC
This sequence comes from Macrotus californicus, assembly GCA_007922815.1. Lineage (NCBI taxonomy): Eukaryota > Metazoa > Chordata > Mammalia > Chiroptera > Phyllostomidae > Macrotus > Macrotus californicus. Next base: position 3,259 of record VMDR010015567.1, on the reverse strand, counting down.
TACATATCTCTCTTGCCCTTGAAAACTGAGATACCTGAACACACCTTTGCCCGTTCCCCCAGCACCCAATGGGCAGAGCTAATTCCACAGAAGCAAGTAACAAAGGCTCAGAGAGCCATGCAAAGTTCACCTTCATGCCCCAACAGGGCACCAATTACTTCCTTACCTTAAACTTGTCAACTTCAGCTTTTGAACATGTCGCATGGTATGACAGCACCTGATTCAGAAAAAAAGAGAGAAAAAATTAATAGCTAGACATGACTCTGTCTTCTGAAATTCTCCTGGCTTAAAGATAAATGTGGCTCGTGAATATCACCTTGACAAAATAGTGGATTTTAATGTGTGACAAGAATCTTCCAACAGCAGTGACAGAGACTGTCATCTGTGCCATTGCAGTGGAATCGATTCCAATGCTGAATGGGACTCCAGCCCACGTTCAAGGCTAAATGTTTGATACCAGGAAGTTTTTATAGGTGGTTATTTTATCAGAGAAACATGATGTGGTTCAAGATCACAGTTCCCAAAGGATGTGAATACTTATCTTGTGAAATGTTCTGGAACATAAATTAATAAAAAGGTAGTGTGTGTGTGTGTGTGTGTGTGTGTGTGTGTGTGGCAGACACTGTAGATTTCTGGCTCAAATTCCAACTCTAGTCTGCTCCCAGCTGCCTGCTTTTATTATACAGGGAAGATTACGTTGTTATGCCCAACAATCTGTGATGCATTTTATAAGAGGATTATATTTCCCTGCCCTATTGACATCAGCTTTAATATATGACTTGCTTTAGCCAATGGAATATGGGGAAAGTGACAGATGTCACTTTGAACAGAGTCTTTAAGAGCTGTCATGTGGTTCTGCCATCTCCGTTTCCCCTCAACCACGGAAAGTACACAGCCCCAAGAATGGCTGCTCACTCACACAAAATGACACATTGAGCAGAGCTGCAGCCCAGCTTGCAGCTGATGACATGTCATGTGAGAGCACATCGACCGCTGTGGTTTATCACCCCAACCCAACCCAGTTTGAAGGCTGCCTGCCGCTAGGAATGGCCATGTGGGGCGGCAACGTGCTGGTCAATGAAATGTAAGTGGCAGTGTGGCATCTGCCTCTTCCCTTTCCTTTCTCTTCCTCCCTGGAAACAGCTGTGAGGTCTGTAGATGCAGCAAAATCTGATGTCTGTGAGATGACAAACATGAGATGAAAGACAGCCTGTCATGGACAGTACAGCAGAAAGGGACAGAGAGAGACACAAGCCTGGCCCTGGACTGCGCTGCCTCAGACTTCTTGCTGAGTAGGACAAATATACACACTTTTGTTTGGTGTGTTATAAAATATGTTACATACACTTACATATGCACATACATATGCATACATATTATATATTTCATGCTGCCAATCCCATTCTTAATCTATACGCATCTTAAACAAATAAGTCTGGGAAATGCTAAATACCTCTTCACCTACCAACCTTAGAGAAATTTAGTGTACATTTGGCTTTGAAAACTAAGGGCTTTATTTGGTTAAACTCAGCATTTCCCAAACCTAATTAGCCACAGAACCTCCTTTTAGGTGACGTATTGATCTAGTTACACTCCAAGGACTTTGAGAAATTCGGACCCAAGGCACGTGCCCTCTGTGGGGCAGAGCAGGGCCACCATGGAGGCAGCACGTCACGGCAGTTAGAAGACAGCCTGGAGCCAGGCTGCCACTCCTCACCTATTGGACTTCGGGGGAGTGTTTTCATCTCTTGGGCTTCATTTGTAAAATGGTGTCATAATAATACTATACAAGCCTTTCTTGCTTAACATCAGTGATTTATTCTTGAAAATCAGAGATTCTACCTGAAAACACCAACAGGCAGCCTGTTTTCCATTATATTTAATGATTAAAAATTATAATGCATTATAAGACCTGCAATCACTTCCTACAACTTAATGAAAAGAAGCAAAATTCATATGTAAGTGTAAACAAAAAAAATGATGTTTGGATATAACTTGCTTTCAGTGTTACTTAAATTCGAAGGCTGACTTTGGTCATAACCAGTACAGTTCTTAGGAAAAAGCTACATTAGCAGCATCTTCTCTCCCGTTGTAAATACTGCAATCACTCACTTGTTTTCCCATCATTTTCCCAACACTCTTTCGTCTTTGAGGGGGGACCAACGGTCAAATACTAAGTGAGAACAAGAGCTAAAGAGCAAAGGCGTGGAGGCGACACGTTCAGAACGAGCTGCTTCTCGGAGCTGGCAGCAGCGGAGATGCACACCCTCACTGTCCAGTTCCGTGTGGATCTCAACATGTCTGCACAGGACTTGGATGTTATTTAGACCAGTTTAACGTGGAATGTAAATGAATCAAAACATTTCCCATACCTCATTTTATTTAAAAAATTATAGAGTTTTGGGGATATAAATATAATTTTTCCAATACAAACAAAGTCATAAAGTGTTGTTTGGAGAGATACATGTGTTCTGTGAAGTTTAGTGATCAAACATCATGAGGTTGTTTTACTGGAAAAAATCTGTGGTGCGGGCATGTTCTTCAGACAATTCTTAAAATTAAATGTGGTAATACAGGTTAAATATCTGGCACACAAATAATCAAGTTACATTTATTGTTTTAATACTCAATTACAATTACAATTCTACCATATAAGTATTATGTCATCATATTATCTTCATTGTCTCATAATCATTAACATTTTCCTTGCAAAAATAACTGAATAGACTTTGTCCTTTTGCTTCAGCTTTACTGTGGTAAACTTTAATTTGACTGTCACCTTATAACATTTTTTTGCTATTTACAAGTCTCTTTTTGCAAATTCAACTTAAAAAATTTATCTTTACTTAAAAAGTTTTTTTCAGAAAAATTCAGGTTGAAATTGAAAATCTCTGCCACCAGGTGGCGCTTAGCCTTGCTTTTAGTAGTTAAGGCATAATACCCACTCTTCTTGTTTAACTTTTACCACTTCCTTTATTATTAAAAATAAAAGCTATTAACTCCACTAAATTAAAAGTATTTGAGTCACTGATGCAGACTAAGACTTTCTGTCCACATAAAATTTTGTTTTGTTTGTTATAATTGAGTTGAAGTCTTCTGTATGTTTTAGATACAAATCCTTTGTCAGATGTATATTTTGAAAATATTATCTCCAAGTCTGTGACTTGTGTATTAATTTTTTTGTTTTGTCTTTTAATTGTGAAAGGATTTGCACCATCTAGTTAATTAACAAATTCATCACCTCATGCATTTATCTATT
>VMDR010015566.1:0-22148 GCA_007922815.1 Macrotus californicus | reverse complement strand
AGTTAATAGCCTTATACATACACCTGTGGGATACCTCCTCTTTCCAGCAGAGGAATTTCTAGTTTAAGAGTAAATGCATCTTATTTTGTACCACTTTCCCCCTTGCATTCTGCCTGATGACACCAAATTTCTGTCGTTTTTTAAAAAAAGATTTTATTTATTTATTATTTTAGAAAGAGGGGAAGGGAGAGAAAAAGAGAGAGAAACATCAGCGTATGAAAGATACATCAGTCGGTTGCTTCTCACATGCCCTCAACTGGAGACCTGGCTTGCAACCCAGTGATGTGCCCTGACTGGGAGTCAAACTGGCAAGATTTTGGTTTGCAGGCTGTGGCAGTCAATCCACTGAGCCACACCAGCCAGGGCCTCCAGATTTCTTTCTCAATGCTCTCACGTCCACCTTTGCCCACATTGCTTCTTCTATCTAGAACACTCTCTGCCATATTCTTATTCCCTTATTTGAATTAACTCACCTATTTTATTCTTAGCTTCATATCACAAGTCCCTTCTTTGCAGAAGTTTTTCCTGTGTGAAAGGACTGCCAGCTACTTGTTAGCATTAAATATTCAAGACTCATTTGTTTTGTTCACTGGTTTATTCAACTGCACATTGCCTTGTACATAGTATATGCTTACAAATATTTTTTCAATTAATATGTTCCTTTATGTTTACCTCTCAGTTTAATTTCATGAAACCAATCACACCAGGTTGTGGTAACTACATTGACTTTCCAACGCTGAAGGACAGAATCCATTGTGCAGCATTTGTGTTTGATGCCAACTCTATTGAACACCTCTCTGATGAGATGGTAGCAAAGATCAAAAGAGCTCGAAGGGAGATGATAAAGTGTGGTGAGTCTCATTCCACTTTACTTCTAAGGGTAATTGATTAGACTGTATTGTAGAATGTTTTTTAAACAGGATGAAGAACTTAAGAAAGTGAGTATTTGAATCCTACCTGCCCCATGAGTATGTTTCATTCAAATCAACCACTCACTAGCCGCATATCTTTGGGAAAATAATTTAAAATTTCTATACCTCAATTTATTAATCTATAAAGTTAATATAATAATGGCACCTACCTCAGAGACTTTTTTGTAAGGATTAAACAAATTAGTAGTCTTCACCACTGGCTGCCACTGCATCTTAGCATGCATGTATTTACCAGCAGTCCTAGGCTTCCCCTTGGGCCTTTAAAGATTAGAAAGAGGACAAGAACATTTTAGAAAAGAGGCAGGAAAGATGTTTGGTAAAGAGAGGTGGCAGAAAGGTTTTGGAGAAGGTAAACAGGATTAGGGAATTAAGATGCCCCACACTATTCCGTTTGGGAAAGAGTCAGTTTATCAAAACTTTGATAAACTTAGAAGTGGGGAGTGATTGACTAGCTTGCTCATTGAAATTTAAAATCTTGTAAGGGTTGTGCAGGAAGGTGCCTACTAACATTGTGACATAGGAACAGTTTATTTGTAATATTTTGACATACTGTTTCCTTCAGGTTTCTTCATCTTGTTTAGTAGAGCCCTTTGATCTTTTCTCTAGTCTCCATAAAAACACAGTTGTTAATAGTGTGTAAAATCAATTGGCTGTGGGATTGTGCACCAGAAATCTTTACAATTTTGTTAACTGTGTCAGCCTAATGCATTCATTAAAAAGAAAAAAGAAGAAAATTAATCAGCGATATTGTAATATAAATTTTAGTTACCTCTTCCAAAAGGTGGTTTCATTCGAAGCCTGATTTCTTACCATGGGAGGCAATGAAAGGGACTTCCTATGGCAGAAAAATTTCAGCTACTAATGAGTAGTTTAGGGAGATTTTTTTTGTGGGGGGAAGAGCACCTTCCCGAATTTCTGAAATTGTTTCATAGTCTATTGCATACTTGACTGATTATCTGGAAAAGACACTGATGCTGCCTATATTAATAAAAACAACACAAATCTGTTTGGCATAGGTGTGGTCTATTTGGTTTTGCTCACTTGTGTGGATAGCATGGATCTGATTGTGAGAGGAGACCTTATAGACATATACAGATGTGTGCCTGTGAAGCTCAAGGTAATGAATGATGCCCTTGGTAAACACATTTCTGGTATGTCACTATAATCACATGCTATTACTGTACATAAAAATAAAAAATAATACTATGCAGTTTAAGAATATGTGAAACAATTGCTTGGATAATCCAGACTTATTGCCTAAGTTTTAAATATGAAATATTTATTTGTCTTTACGTTGACACAGATAATTCCATTTACTACAATTTAATTCGATTAAGTTCAATTCAAAAAATATTTGTTGATTACCTTTAATGATTGAGCCAGCATGATAGTCTCTAATCAGACACACAGACAATTAAAATAATTTCTCTGTTCTAAAATTCTTACAACTTTATAAGTGGAAATGAGAAGATAGGGAAACTAGATGAGAACAAGTTGCAAAAGAATATGATATGATTAAGTATAATAAATATCTTGAATGATTAAAAATAAAATGTTTTGAAAGTCTAGAGGAGGAAAATATTGTGTTAAAGGGCATGAGGGAAGATTTCAATATTAGAGTGGCATGGGAAATAGCTTTTAAGGCTAAGGAGTATTTTGGTAAGTGAGGAGACAAAAAAAGGGGGGAAACTCACTCCATGGAGACAGCATAAGTGAATACATCAATTCAGGATAAAGCTGCATTTCAGGAAGCATGTAGCTCTTCAGTTTTTTTTTAGTTGTTGTACAATTACAGTTGTCCCTATTTTCCACAGCTTATTTGGATCCTTGTAGGGAAAGATTAATGGAGAAAGTAACATTTGCATGAGGTGATTTTACTTAATCAGGTGCATTATGGGTAATCATAGCAACTATTTGAAAGAGTAGTGATGTTACCAAATTCAGCTTCACAAAAATTAATCTGGCCCCTATGTGCAGAATAGATTAGAGTCAAAGGAATATGGAGGTGGGAACAGGTTGGGAGAATGTAGCTAATATTTGTTGAGCTCTGAATATGTGATCAGTTTTCTTACTCAATACTTGTAACAACTTTTTGCATTGGGAATTGTTATTACTGTATTTTATAGATGAGAAAAGCACACAGACTAAAGCATTTGTCCATGTTTATTGACAGTGCTAAGAATTGACAGGGCCCCATATTTATCCCAGGCAGTCTGGTTGCACAGATAAACTAGCTTAAGCAAGAATTAAACACTAGCATTCTGCACCTGAAACTAATATAAAATAATATTGAATGTCAATTGTAATTGACAAACTTAAAAAAGAATCGAACATCAGCATTAAAGTAGCACAATTGACGTATCCTAAGAATAACTTTTAAAAGGAAACTGAATGAAATTATGGACTTTAATGTAAGGATATTAAAAATGCTTCAATTTCAAAGAAGTTTATATAGAACTGTTATAGTTACCTTCCTTCTTAATTCATATTGAATCTGTTATGTGTACTCTAAATGAAAATTAGCAGTGATGTTAGAGCTCGACTTATGAAGTTCTTTTTAGAAAGTCCTTTAGGGGCCAGATCTCTATATCCATTTTCTGGAACAGGAAAGATGTTGCCAAATGCCTACCTCTGTTATTGCTTTCTTAATTTATATTAACATTAAGTAGTATTTTTCATTGTTTTGAGATTTCTGGCTTTTAATTTCTGTATCGCAGCTAGAGGAAGTCCACAGAAAACTTGGATTTGCTGTTTCTGACATCTTGGTGGTCAGTAATTACACCTCAGAGTGGGATCTGGACCCTATAAAGGATGTCCTGAACCTCTCTGCACTGAGACAGATGCTGCTGGCTGCAGATGACTTCTTAGAGGATTTGCCTCTTGAGGAAACAGGTAGATGCATTTGGTAGCATAGACACAATGTCAGTTTTGTGGCTACTTCTTGCTTGGATCTATTGAGTACATGACAGATCTCTGTGTCTCTCTGTGTTAAGTAATCCTGCCCTTTAACCCACTGGCAGGATGTGATTTTTTCCTCCTCACATTTCCAGATCCCACTACCCCCACCTAGGTTATAAGGATTCGCACTACTTCTCTTCCCTTTGTCTTGTTTTAAGATGAGATTTTTGAAATGATGTCCTTCTATTATTCCCATTGTTTCAACATCCCATGCTGTGTCTTTGCCCTCATCTATCAAAATGTGCTGCCTTCCTTGGGACCCAGAACTGGATTGGATCCACATTGTTCCTGATATGAGGTGGTCTTTGGTTACTTGGCACTTCCTTGAGGCCTTATGTTTCTGTCTTTTTGACTTGATTGTTTTGAAAACTCTTCCTTCTCTGAGCTCCTCCCAATGCAGTGTGGCTGGCACCAGGTATGTGCCTTTCATATGCACGCCTCAGATTTTAGCATCATGTATATTCTCTGCTACCAGCCTGGGCACGATACACACTGTGCTGTTCCAATCAAAGCTCAGACAGAAGTTTCAGTTTATACTCAAATCTCATTTTAGTTCCCGGAAAATCAAATTAGAATGCTATATCCTCTCTAGTTCTCTTACTTAAAAACTACTGGGAAACTCTCAAACTACTAACTTCGCTCATCCTGACTGTGCTGTCTTGGTTCCTCCACTTCTCTCTTTATGGTACATGAACTCCCAAAGTCAGGATTGGCTTCGACCCGCAGTAGCCCAGAGTTCTTTCTGCTGGTAGCTTTTCCTTAGATAATCCATTAAGAATGTTTTGTTTCTCTTTTCTCAGATATCAGAGGAAGGCACTTACCAAGTGTGCAAAAGGAAAATTAAATATGAGAACACTTCACATATTAATCATTTTGATCTCATCAGAGAAGAGTAAAAATTGAGAAGTGAGAAAATACAGGAAAAAGAGAAGTAGCTAAAACTGAAGGGGTGTATTTTACTAATGGCTGGGCTGAAGATGCACAAAAAATTTGAATAAGTATAAATAGCTTGGAACAGCAGGATTCAAAGATTGTAAAAAACAATCATAATGTTTTGGATATGTGTTCTATACCTATGAAAAATTAAAGTTTCTTCTTATATACCTGGCTCACTTGTGTGTGTGTGATTTTGGAAAAAGTTTATTGTAATATGACCTGTCAGCATCTTTTGAGTTTTACTCGTCATCCTAATTTTTCCTTCTCTTTTTATTTCTAAAGTACTTGATTTTGTTTTCTTTTGGTCCCCAATTAATGTTTTATTTTTCAACCTAGGGCCATTTTTTGTTTAATATCCAAACCCCTCTTGCAGGATGTGGCTATTAATATTAATGAGTTCGTAAGACTAAAAGAGAAAGAAGCTATAGTTTGATTGTTCTGCCAATGATAACTATTTTAGTTATACATAACAAAACCCAATCTGAATTACATGAATAAAAAATTAAAAAGAGAAGTATAGTATTGGATCAAGTAATCAAACCATAGACAAGGCTGGGATTAAATTGAACTGGTCTCAGAGATGGTTATACCGAGGCATTCAAAAGCTATTCTCTAAGTTAAAAATTAAAGAGCAAAGATTATTCAAGGAGCAACTGAGTTTATTTGAGAATAGCTGAGGATATGCAAACTATGGCAAACCATAGGCAAGTCTGAGGAGACAAAAGAGAGGTTAGCTTTTACTGGGTTTTAGGAAAACATTGGGGAGAGATTGTGGTGGTCTCTTATTGCTGGCTGGTAGTGGGCCGATTGCTGTTGCTGGGGAAAGAGGAGGCAGCTGGTCATTACGGAGGCAAACAGCAAGGGGACCATCCTTCCTCTTGATTGTATAAGCTTCAGGTGCTGGTTACATAAATGACAAGGGGTACGTGCCTGAGAGCCCTTCCTTTATGGCTTCTGAATCCCTGTTGAATGAAGGTTCCTTTAATTTCACATTCCCTCCCTTTTGATCAAGATCTTTTTTTGAAAGCATTGCTGATCAAGAGTCAGATTTTCTTTATTTAGTGGTTTCGTTTGGTGGTGCCAGGAAGGAAGGACATTTCCTGGTTGTCATGTCCCACATCAGAGGAAAAGTACAGAGTGATTAGAAAGCACTTAAGGACACATTTGAGTAATAAGGAAAGTAGAAGAGGGAACTTTCAGGCATTTTCCACTCAGAGTTTATGTCTTGTAAGTATCTGAAATCATCTCAAAGGGTTGGGCCAATATCCTCCCATTCAGTGCATTGTCACTTCAGGGATTTGATAGGTGACAGGTGCAGAGTTTTAAAGTGAATATACAAAAACTGAGGAATAAATTAAAAATCCCCTTTGTAAAGTGGTCCTAAACGAGGAGCCCAGATCTGAAGGCAACCAGCTAAATAGATTGAAAGACCAGGGTCCATCATGTAAAGATTGTTGCAACCAATGGGTTCGTTGTCTAATTTTATATAGTTAAGTTTCTACTTTTCCAGAGGAATTTATCCAAGTGCAACAGGTAGTTTTTGCTATTGCACATATGCTTCCTAAGTAAATAATCAAGAGCTATTTTATTGTCTAAAACCACTTTGGTTAAGGAATCGGCAGCTATTGCCTTGGTGGTGGAATTGGCAAGTTTTCCCGGTGCCAGAGAGAAATTTACGATCAAATATGCATTGGCATGTACACTAACAAGATGAAAGAATGCTTTCCCTAAGGAGATAAGTCTGAATACCTCTTGGGAGTTCTTGTTTGAGGTGGCTGTGAAGGTCTAGTGGGGAGGACCATTGAGAGGATGAAACGGGAGGCCTCAGATTTATCGTGGATGTCAATATGAATAATCCACGTTCCCTGTGACAATTGGCCCCTGATCTGCCAGGTATCTAGGCATTCATAGACCCACTGAGAGTGTCATTTGCCACAGACAAACCAGGTGGGGCCTGTAAGACTACTGCTAGGGTTTGATCAAGGCAGGGTGTGGCAGATTTTGTGTGCAGGAGCCTTGTATTATAAGTAACATCAAGGGGAAATTAGGGGAAATTAGTAGTAGCATTAGGAAAGAGCTAAGCAATGGGAAAAAAGGCTATACAGGCCTAGACCAGTCATGCTGGGAGTGCTTTCTGCCTCAGGTGTTTTCTGCTTTAAGTCTTGGAAATCTTTAGTTTTAGATCATAGGACAGTGTGCAAGCCTATTTGGGTTTTGGAACTTTTGTCAGGTATGATACATGAATCCAAGAATCTACTCTTTGGTTCTTGGAAGGAAGTCTATTTGGAGGTGTCTTTTACCATAAACAAAATCTCCAGGTTGTAAAGTGTGATGTTTGATGTTTTCAACTCCTGGAAGTGCGCTATGAAAAAATTACTCTACTAGAGCATAGTTATTTCCACTGGATGTCTATTTTTATTAAGTGTGGATCAAAAGAGGCAGGGGTTAGATGCATGGGGAGCTCAGGAATTATTTCAAAGGGTGAGAGTTTATGAAGTACAAAGTGTCTGAGATTTAGAAGGACTAACAGCAATGCCTATGACCAAGGTATTTGGAGGATTTTCATAAATTTGCCAGTTGAGTTTTGATTATGCGGTTAGTTCGCTCAATTGGTAGCACTGGGAAGATTGATTAGGGGAATGGAGATGTTTGGAGTGCCGAAGTTTCTAGCAGTCCATTTTCCAATGTCCTGGTTTTTTGTTTTTTGGTTTTTGGTTTTAACAGTAATGACAGAGGCTGGTGGGTTTTGTTTAGGGCTTCCATCTGTTGATGATGGGGATTAAGAACTGTAGTGCTTTTTCTTTTCATTGAATCAGTTGTGGTGCCGATAAGCTGGTTTGCTGGACTGACATAGTCTCCCATTCTTCCAAAGCAGTGAAACTAGAGCTTGAGTAAGAAACAGAACATCTTCAGCACCCTGATGGTCCCTTCTAGGTCACAGTCTAGTTATTACCTAGAATATTCATTATTCTGACTTATAATTGCATAGATAACTCTTGAATGGTTTTATCTCTTCTACAATTATCCGCTATTTATTCTTTGAGGCCTGACTTTCATGTAAGGATGTATTTGTTTGATTCATATATTTGCACATAGATAAAGACCATTTACTCTCACTTACAGTAGCATCAGTGAACATTTGGGCAGTTTCCAGTTTGCAGCTATTACAAACACGCAAGTACGTGCTTGTTGGAGGACATAGAGAAATGTCCCTGCTGTGTGTACATCTAGGACAAATTGTTGTGTCACAGAGTATGTATCTGTTTAGCTTTAATGTATATTGAAAAATATTTTAAAAGGCGTTTGAACATATTTCACACTATTTAAAAAATCAATAAATTAAACTTTTTCAAATTTTAAAATCTATCCAGAAATTAAATATACTTAATTTCCTATTTTATTGGTTTCATTGCTTTATTAAACCTTCCTGGGTACCAAATGACTCTTACAGATCTAGTATCTTGACTTCAAGATCATAGTAAACCTAAAGTCATTCTACGTTTCAAAATAAATGATGCAATTTTAGTAAGATTTTTAACAAGTCCACAAGTTCAAATTAATTATTCAATTAGATATTTTATTTTTATTTTTAATTTTTTTATTGTTGTTCAAGTACAGTTGTCTCCATTCCCCCCCCACCCCTTCCCTCTGCCCCACCCATCCCCACTTCCGACCCTTGATTCTAACCCCCTTTGGAAGTATATCTGGTAATGCAGAAAAATTTGAATTCTCATCTGGTGTAATGTTTATGTTTACAGATTTATGCTGTTTTCAGTGACCTTGTATTTATTGCAGATGGGATCTACATGATTGGACAATTAATACCACTATGAAGAGAATTAAATCATGGAAATGTGCAGGAATTCTGTGGAAGAATTAAAATTGGCCAGCTGAACGACCACCAGATGAAATCTGGCTTCTGGCTCATAAAGGGGTTAGAATGCAAAGTCTGATACTCTAGTCTATTCCTTGGATGTATCTGCTTGGGTACCTGAAATAAACAGGGATATTGTTACTCAAGCTATGACATACTCCTTTATGGAAATTGCTAATGTGGCAATACACTCTCCAGAATGCTACTAGGAAAATCATTTCCAAAAGATGACTTTGGATAAGATTCCCTGAGGTCAAGTAATGGCAGCTAAACAATGAAGGACCCTTAATGTAGGCCCTGAGTGGGTTCAACTGGGTTCTGACAAGGACAAACACATATTAGACTTTGATTTTGCTTATGTTTTGGATGTAGCAAAGGCTGAAGACACTATTAGAGATCTGGAACAATGCAATGTGAATAAACTGTCTCATGTATTATATTTTATCAAATCAAAGTCTACATTCCACTGTGGCCTATGCACAAAATGAGCTAAAAGACATATCGTATGGACTTAACAAATCCCATACTATTGATATTGGTAACAGTTTGATTAAGAACATGAAAATTAAAATATCTGTTGATGGAAACTGGTGATGATAGGGATAGGAAGGACTGGCTGGCTTCATTAGGTAAATATAAAGTAGGAAAACCATCGGGGAGTTTCTTGGTGTAAGGATTAGGAGAACAATGATGATGCAATCACACAACTCTCTTTCCCACAGATATTTTCTCTTGTTTTTCCAGGTACAATTGTGTCACATCTGGTACTACAATAGCATACCCCAGTAGAGGGAGGCATCGATACTCAGGAAATGACTTTAATCCTTCTGAATTTGACTAACGTCCTGGAAAGAAAACAAGGAGTTGAGAATGACTCATCTCATGTGTCAGTCACGAGGACTGCCCTGTTGCGGAGAAGTAGGGTGGTTCTATCATTTACAGATAGAGAGGAAAAATAAATTGTGACATCTCTCAACAAGGGGTGGGAAAGGACAAAGTCATGGGTGGGTGGAGAGTTTGAGCAAAAAAGAAAGAAAAAGAGAGAAAAAAACTCATGGGTGTGGGCGACAGTGTGGTGATTGTTGGGGGGAGGGTAGGTCTGGGGAGCTGGAGAAGAGTATGGGGGTACAAATGATGATGGACAAAGACTTGACTTGGGGTGGTGAACACACCACACAGTGTACAGGTGATGTGTTGTGGAATTGTGCACCTGAAGCCTGTATAGTTTTGTTAACCTGTGTCAGCCCAATAAACGCAACAAAAAAATAAAAGAAAGGAAGAAAAAGACAATTAAAAAAAAGACAATGGACAAAAGACTTAAGAAGGCACTGTATAGGAAAAGGAAATTTAAATATCAGTGTCAATTCATATTCTAGTAACAGAGGAAAAATGTTCTAATCATTAGCAGTAAAAAATATCCAAATTAAAACAATTTGGTTCTTTTACATCTCTTTTGAGATGTAATTGATATATCACACACTGTACATATTAAATATATAATATCAAATGAGTTTTAACATATGAATCCATCTGCAAAACCATTTTGACAATCCAGATAACAAACATTTTCATCCCCCCTCCCCCCAAGTTTCATAGTGCCCTCGCAGCCCGTTATCTTTTTTTTTAATTACTTTATTGTTGTTCAATTACAGTTTGAATTTTCCCCCCACCACTCTCCCCTCACCCCAGCCAATCCCACACCCCTCCCCCACTCCCACCCTCCCCCTTGGTTATCTTTATTTCACCTCCTGTCTTGGTCCTCAGACTACAGCTGGCCTGCATTCTAATCAGTCTAGGTTAGTTTTCAGTTTTAGTATTTGTGGAGATGGAAGTTATACAGTGTGCTCTGTTTATGTTGGGTTTCTTTTATTCAGCACAAAGACTTTGAGATTCACCAATGTTGCTACATGTATCAGTTATTCCTTTTTGTTGTTGTTGCCGAGTAGTGCCCTCTGGGTGGATATACCACATTTCTTTTTCCATTCCCTGCAAGAGACTTTTGAACTGTTTCCAATAAAGTCGAAGATATGCAGATAGACTCTATGAACTAGCAATTTCACTCTCAATTATATGTCTTAAAGACACTTTTTTAGCTGCATCAAAATATATAGTATATTGTATAGAGCATTTCATTTCATGTGGCAATGAAAATTAAAAAACTATAACTGTATACAACAGTATAGGCGAACATTACAAATATAACATTGACTGAAAGGAGAGAGCCATGGATGAATCTATATGTTATAAATAGATTTATGTAAGTTTCACAATAGTTCTAAATAAGAGGAATGATGACTACAAAAATCAAGATGATAATTATCTTTCGAGGGAAAGGGATTGTGAAAAGTGAGCAGCTTACCTGGTGCTTCGGCAGGAGCTAAAAACGTCTGCTTTTTTAAACAGAGTGGTGGTGAAATGGGTATTTGCTGTACAATTATATTTAAGTTGTACATTTGTATATTATAAGTTTTTCTGCATGCATTTTACATTTCATAATTAAAACAAAAAATGAGAAGTCATATCATACACAAAGTTTGGAATTATACAAAACTGGGTCTGATTTTTTAAAAATATCTAATTTCTTCATCTTATGGATGAGAATGATAACACTTTATTCATAAATATGTTATAAGAATTAAGTTAGATTATAAAAATAGCTAGATTTTCAGTGTAGACAATGAGAAACATAAACTCAAGTGCTGATAAACGTTGCTAATCCTATATAACAACGAAGTAAAAACTTACTATACTTATTGTAAATTTAATTTTATTATGATTGAAAACAAAGAAAAAACTGGGGACCTGGTAGCTCATAAGAAAACAAAAGATGCTGGCAGTTGAAGTATCAAAGATTTTTTTTTTCTTGTTTGATATTCACTTTGAAAGAAAATACACCTTTGGGTTCAACAGCATACTGTATCTCAAATTCGAAGTGTAAAAGAGCAAACCTAAGCATATTAAATAGCTTGGTCAAGTCTGCCCTCTAGTGGCCAGTAGTTTACTAAGTGGAGTGGATGCTGAGGTTAAAACTCAGGGGGAATAAAAGCTGTGGAGGCTTCTAATTCTTAAAAGAGCTCTAACAACAGAAAAATTTTAAAATGCATTAATTTTGTAAAAATTATGCAATATTTAAGTGGGAAAATAATGTATTCCTTGTGTTGAGTATGTGATAGTATTTGGAAATGCTGTGTTCTTTATTACACTTCAAAAAATTTCTGACATACGTATGGCATTTCAAGCTAACATGAGTGTATGCTGTTGTAACATGTTCGTCAATATGCAGAGTAGGAATTTTAATGCATTATAACCAAGATTTATGGTAATCAACGAACACATAAAGTGGGTACTTTTTGCTTTTTATTAATGTGATCCCCAGTTGCATTATTTCTGAGTCATGAAATGTTGAACCTACTTATACCTAAGTTAACTTGTGCAGGCCGGTTACAACCTGTGGAACAGGGGAAACACTTTGCTTTTAGTGCCATGTTTCTTCAATTTTAATTTACATTTTAGTTAGGATTATTCTCAATGAACCAAGAGTTTGCAAATTAGTTCCTATAGTAAGTTGGTACAAAATCATGACAATATGCCCTGCTTCCTTGCCAGCGCTTCCTTCACAGAGATTTAAAACGGATTCCTTTCAGCTGCGTAGTATTAAGTCCAAACTTCTTAGGATGGTTTTCCTCATCTGCAATAGAATTGCTCTCAAGCAATAAAACAAGAACTCCACTGAGTGACTTCTACTTCCTATTTTCTGTAGCCTCCTGGCTTCATGCTTTTGTTCATACTTTGGGGCCGTTACATAGTTTCTCTTTACTTTGTTTTCTCATCTGGTGAATGGAGAAAATTATAGCACCTACCTTGGACAGCTGTTTTGAGGATTAAATGAGAGAGTATATGTAATACACCTTTTAAAAAGTGTCAGAAACACTGTAAGCACTAAATAAATGCCTATTATCATTATTCATCTTTCCTTGATCTTCCTTCTGTAATATTCCTCCCCTTATATCATTTTGCTACCTGCCAATCAAGAACTGGTTTCTCTGTCCAGTATATTCTGATGACTCTCTGTAGATGCTGGTCAAGCATTGCCATACTGTGTGTAAATTCCTGAGCTATATGACGGCGTGTATGGCGTGTTGCTTTTTGTAGGCAGGAGTTCAGTTAGTGCAGTTTATGCACATAATCCCTCATAGGTGTTCAATAATGTTTTGGGAGAGTAAATGAAGTGTTAAGAAAACAGATGAAGGCTGGTAGGATGTGAACCTGATTCATTAAAAACCGACTGAGCACAACAACAAAACCAACTGTTATCAAAGATAGAGGACTAGAGTAGGAAAAGGCGAAGAAAGGTGAAGCTGAAGCTGCTCCTCCTCGTATGAGTCAGTTTTAATGGCCATCTGCCTCTGTTGAACTCCAGGCAGAAAACAGAAACAAATCCAGGTGTTTCAAGCAAGTCATTTAATGTAGGAGGTTGGCTACACAAGTGATGGGAATACTGAGAAGTCAAATGAAGGGTAGAGAAGCAAGTCATAGGTTAGCCATGTAGGGGAGGTAACGTTTTATTTCTACCAACCCTAAATTTTCAACTGGGGCTCTTTAACGAGAATGCAGATTAACAAGAGAAAGAGAGATTATTAAACATATAGTGTACATTGTGTGGGCAAAACCTCAGCAAAAAGTAACTGAAAGCTGTGGCTTAGAACAGCAGCTGATACAGCGTCTTCAACAAAGAACAATAAATTTGTAGAGAAATGTTAGCACAGAGAAAAGCAGTTTTAGGTTTTCAAGGATGGCAAATTGTGGGAAGATAAATATATGGAAGGGAACTAACGCAGTGAGGTTTGTTTGCAGATTGCTCTGGGGCTACGTCTCGGCTGATCATCTGTCTCCAGCAGAAGAATGTATATCCTGCCTTTAGGCAAAAAGAAGAGAGTAGAGAAAGCTTTTCCTGCTTCTTAGGTGCTTTTAGCTCAAAATAGTTTTTATGTCAAAGAGGCATATTTTGGGTGACATATTCTGATTTCCTTCAACAAAAACAGGAAGCCGCTCTCGCCCACCCACAGGGCAGAGAGAATGTGGTGAGAGGGTGTTACCAGTACCAAGAGCCAATCTAACCATAGTGGGGACTTCCTTGTGAGAAGAGAAGCTGCACAGGGTGGGGCTGTCCTGTGGAAGTTGCAGCCTTGAGGAAGGCACAGCTGCTGCTAGAGGTCATGCTCAAGAGTGAGACAGGAGCAGACACACCCTAGGATCTCCACATTCCTGCCCTCCAATCTCTAGCTGGCATGTCCTGCTGGCCAAACCCAGCCATAAAGCAGCTGAGGTGGCTAGCCTGGACAAAGCAGTCTGCAGGGGAGGGCTGTTCTGTGATATGGAGTGGAGTTGGGTACCTGCCCGAAGAACAGATCTGGAGGCAAAAGTTCAGCTTTTTACCCTATCCTATAACCCTTTTTCTTCCCCACAATTTACATTCTGATCCCTGGCCTCCTCTTCATTCCTAAACACAAGATAAATATTCATGCTTTTACTACTGCAGCATAGGAAATGACCTCTATGGTCTTCTTCCTATCAGAATTCAACAAATTGTTCAAAGCTCAATTAAAATGTCACACCATTATATAACTTTCCTCACACTATAAGTTAAATAAAAAATTCCATCAATGCTTTATAATATTTTATACATTTCTTATAGTAGTAATTTTTGCTTTACCATATAATGATTTATGTATATGTCCTTCTCTTCTAATATTAAAAATGTTTTTGGTTATTACTTGACTAAAAATGCCCAGAGATTCAATACTGTCTTTAGTGTCAAGATGTGTGGACTCTGAATTGCTTCCATAGGGCATTACCTAAGGTGGTCTGCCTCCACTCACAGCCCAGGGCCGAACACATATACATTCTCTCTGTCTGGACACCAGGGAGCATTCCATAAACTCAGAGATATGGCCTGAAGAGAACTTTCTCCTTGAGGCATGGGGAGCTTGGAACTACAATGGACATCAAGAGTTTAGTCTTTTTGGAGAATTCATCATTGCTGGTATGAGAGTACTTTATTAAAAAAATAAGTCCATTGAAAATGTTTTAGAGATCATTTTCTTCTTCCATTACAGAGAAAGTTTCCATCTCTGTTTCAAGATAAGGCTACAGAAGGTGCTAAAATTATGACCAATATGCTTTTGCTTAACAACTGGTGTGGACCTGACTCATTGACACAAATGTTAGGGGTGGTCATTATCTGCAGTACCTGTAGCTTCAAAGGACACTTTCCCCAGTGTATCAAATTACAAAGCTGCCTGTATTCTGGGAAAAGATACCTCAGCTTCAGCAACGTTCTTTATTGAGCATTCAGGTGCCATGGACTTGTCACGTGCTTTGGAAGGTCAGTGCACAAAGTTTGGTCACTGTGATCGCTGGGAGGGTGAGGCAGTTTCTTTAGGGATGTGAGTTGGGGTTGTTGAGGGTCCACCTTTGATTTAAGTGACACAGTCTGACCCATCATAGCAGTGTCAAGGACAGGCATTTCAACATACATGCCTCATTAGTCGTTACAAGATCTCAGTATCTAGAAACTTGCATCTTTTCTGTAATCTCCACAAAGTTGGGATATTCTTCAAGTGTCTCAGACTGTGGGTTTTGGGGATTCACTCCTTTACTGTTCTAACTGTGCTCCTTTTCAGGCATATTTTGATTTTAAAATAGTTAGCACTCATCTGGGCTACATTTTTCATGCATTTAATATGCATGGAAAATGTTTATCCTGAAAACCATGTGAATTTTAATTTACAAGGATGGACTCCTACTTGTATTCAAGAGAATTGATCTCTTTCATACTATCCATACGAATCTCCACTATGCAGAGTTTGGTACCACATTCTAGAGTCTGAGGGGTAGCACCAAAATGAGACTCTGGAAGCATACATGCAACATTTTGTGGGATTGTTAAGTAGCTTTGTGATTTGAAATTAATTTCTTTACTTCTGTAACATTTAGATATTTACTAGTAAAATTAGGAGCTTGGACTTCACAAGATTAACTCCAAGCTCTTTTCCAGGTCTAAAATTGTATGATGTTATAACTATAAAAATCCTAATATAAATCTTTGCGTATGTGGGACAGGAAGTTAAAGCTCTGTGAAACGTATCTCATACACATAAGGTTATAAGTGATATAATTTGATTTTAAAAGTATCCTGTGAGCAAGTGTGGTGGAAGAAGAACTTACACGAAGACATTGGCACTTGTAAGTTACCAACTGTCTTTCCATGACTTTCATCTCACCTTTCCCTAGTTTTCTATTCAAAACCAGTTTTGTCACAATTTGCAGTCAAATAGAATCAAAGCAGCGCATACAATCAGTTCATGTTTATTCTGTCTTCATTCATCCTTTAAAACTATCAAATGATATATGGAATATCTGTAATTGGTCCCAGTTCGTCACTTGTGGGCTCAAATGACGAAACTATATGCCCAGAGAGGTGAGAATATCATTTCATTACTTCAACCAGGTTAAGTCTGTGTGACCAAGAAGAGATAAGATCATCGTCAGCATTGAGACTTGGGCAGGGGGGAGGAAAACGACAAACCAAGCTGATAGTAAGAAAAAGAAGAGCAGTGGGAGAGGGGACTGGACAGCTGGGAACAAAACTGCTGAGAAAAGAGTCACCTCGGCGCAGCCCTGCGAGCTTCAGCAGTGATTGTTAATGAGAATGATGGCTAGGTGGCTCTGTTTAGCTGCTAATTGTGTGTCTTCTCTTTTTTGCTAATAGTCACAGGATGATTTGATTGCATTAAGTGTAAGTCATAAAACCACAATATATTAATTATGTTATTTCCCTTTACAACATTTATTATTGTTGTTTTCCCTTAATGCCAGTTATTATAAATACATTGCAGAAATTTAGAATAATATACAGGATTATAAGACAATGACTCACTAGGGCTAAGTAAACCACACTCTTTTAAATGATCATTTATGAATTTATATGACAATTCTGGGTAATCCAATCCCCTCACCAAAATCAAAGATAAAGTCACCAATGCACAGTCAAATTAAGTTTAAAATATCTTTGAAAAATATGTTGTTTACTTAATTTTTCCCAGGTGCTTGCCAAAAGGTACCCGGATGTGAAAATAGGTGGGGAATCAGGTATACTCTTGTCTGCGCAAGTCATGGAGGAAAACTGCCTCCATCTCTGAGAGACCTTCCTAAAAGTGACTCATTCAGAGAGGGTTAGGCTCGGATAGGTGGCTTGTTCTTCTAATGTGGTTCTTTCTCACTGGACCTGTAAAAATGCATCAGAAAAGGCATTTAATGTTCAATGGATTTCCAAATGTCCAAAGTCATTCAACAGAAAAACACATCTTTTTAAAATAGGGCTGGAACAAATAGATAAATACAAGCTGGGGAAAAAAAAGTCCAATCCTTACCTGACCCCATACACAAAATTAACCCAAAACGGATTATAAAGTTAAATATAAACACCAAAATTATTAAATATCTAGAACACTTAAGGAAAAATCTTTTATGATATTGAATTAGACAAACATTTCTTTTCTTTTCAGTTTATATTTTTATTGTATTTTTTCCATTATCATTTGTCCCCTTTATACATCTCCCACAAACACCACACTGCTGTCCAAGTCTGAGTCCTTTCTCCTTTTAGATCAGTCACTCAACTCCCTAACCATTCCCCGGCCCAGAGCTTGTCAGCCTGCTCTCTATCTTTGAGCCTGTCTCTGTTTTGCTTGTTAGTTCAGTTTGTTCATTGGATTTCACACATGAGTGAAATAACATGGTATTTACCTTTCTCTGACTGGTTTATTTCACTTAGTGGAATATTCTCCAATTCCATCCATTCTGTCGCAAATGGTAAAATTTTCTTCTTTTTTATTATTATTTTAGTATTCCATTGTGTAGATGTTCCATAGTTGTATTATCCACACATCTATTGATAAACACTTGGGCTGCTTCCATATCTTGGCGATTATAAATAACGCTGCAGTGGATATAGGGTGCTTATGTTCTTTCAAATTAGTGTTTTGAGTTTCTTTGGATAAATTCCCAGGAGTGGAATTGCTTGGTCACAAGGCAGTTCCATTTTTAATTTTTTGAGGTATTTCCATACTGCTTTCCACAGTGGCTATGCCAATCTACATTCCCACCAACAGTGCAAAAGTGTTCCCCTTTCTCTACATCCTTGCCAGCACTTGTTGATTGTTTTATTGATGATGGCCATTCTGACTGGTGTGAGGTGATATTTCAATGTGGTTTTAACTTGCATTTCTCTGATGATTAGCAATGTTTTTCTGCCTTTTCATATGTCTATTGGCCATCTGTATGTCTTCTTTGGAGATGTGTCCATTCAGGTCCTTTTCCCATTTTTTAATTGGATTGTTTGTTCTTTGGTGTTGAGTTTTATGAATTCTTTATAAACTTTGGATATTAACTCCTTATCAGATGTATTGGCAAATATGTTCTCCTGTTTACTGGGTTGTCTTTTTATTTGTTGATGTTTTTCTTTGGTGTACAAAATTATTTTAGTTTGTTGTAGTCTCATTTGTTTATTTTTTCTTTTGTTTCCCTTGCCTGAGGAGATATATCAGGTAAAATATTGCTACAAGCAGTGTCTGAGATTTTACTGCCTATGTTTTCTTCTAGGATTTTTATAATTTCAGATCTAACATTTAAGTATTTAATTCATTTTGAATGTATCCTTGTGTGTGGCGTAAGAAGGTGGTAAGTTTTATTTTTCTGTATGTATTTTTCCAATTTTCCCAATACCATTTATTGAATAAACTATCTATAGCCCATTGTATGTGTTTGCTTACTCTGTCAAATATTAATTGACCATAAAAGTATGGGCTGATTCCTGGGTTCTCTATTCTGTTCCATTGATCTATGTGACTTTTTTTATGCCAGTGCCATGCTATTTTGATCATTATAGTCTTATAGTATAGTTTCATAATAAGTAGTGTGATTCCTCCAACACCAACAGCCCATAAGCTTTCCTTTTTCTCTACATCTTTTTCAATATTTCTTATTTCTAGTCTTTTTGATAATTGCCATTTTAACAGGTGTGAGTGGTTTTGATTTGCATTTCCCTGCTGGTTAATTATGTACAGCATCTTTTCATGTAACTGTTGGACACTTTTATATCTCCTTTGGAATGTCTATTCAGATTTTCTGCCCATTTAAAAAAATTGGATGGTTTGATTTTTTTGTTATTGAGTTGTATGAGTTCTTTACACATTTTAGATATGAGCCCCTAATCAGACAAATGATTTTCAAGTATTTTTCTCCCATTCAGGTTGCCTTCTCAGTTTGTTGATGGTTTTCTCTGTGGCACAGAAGCTTTTTAGTTTGATGTAGTCCCACTTGTATATTTTTGCTTTTGTTGCAGTAGGGGAACCTCAAGATTCTTTAGACCAGCATCTGATGATGGAAGGATTAAATATATGACGAAGAAAGAGCAGTGGTTTTGAGAGGTGAGTGGCTGGCTCCATTGCTTCCCATGTTTTCCCTGGAAATCCATTCACTGATGTCTTGGGCTATATACTCTATCAATGACTTTGTAGCACCTCACCCCTCTTTCACTAGTTCTGACCTTAGGGCAAGGGTCAGCAAATGTTTTCTGTAGAGGCCAGTTAGCAAATATTTTCAACTTTTTGACCATGTAGTCTCTGTTGTGAGTACACTACTCTGGTGCTATAATATGACAGAGACAAAAAGTAAATAAATGGGAATGGCTGTGTTCCAATAAGATGTTCTTTATGGACAGTAAAATTTAAATTTTCTATAACTTTCATGCGTTATAAAATATTATTCTTTTGATTTCCCCATCTATTATTAAAATAATAAAACATTCTATTATTAAAAATATTCTTTGCTCACAGACTATACTAAAAAGGCCTTGGGTGAATTTGGCCAATGGCCGCAGCTTTCTGATCCCTGTTTTAGGACCTCGGGTCCTCCCTGATATTCAGGATCCTTAGGAGATTTAACTCTCTTTCCATGTAACAACAGAATTATGATCATATGGGATTTAGGGGAACTTTCTGAGAACAATCTGTTTCTGGAATCAACTTCAGCTTCTTAATAATCACATCATCAAGGAAGAGAAGAAGGCTTATTAGTTTAGTGGTTATTTTCTATATTTTCTTTAGAAATAACTTGCTTAATTTTTTTGGCTTTCAGAGTAGCAGACACTAAACATAAATAAGAAATGATTCAATTTGACACACTGTTCTGTCAATAAGAAAATATAGAATGAGACAGGGTATTTTGTTGTTGTTGAGATTTTACATTTGTTAATGAATGACATCTGTTTATGAACAGGTATAAGACTTGACTAGAATCCTGCACATGTCCATCAGTAATGAAGTAAGTGACTGGTTGTCTGGCAGAAACAACATTAAAAATACTAACATTTATCCTCTCTTGATGAGCTGAGCCAGGTAATATAGTCTAATAAGTAAGGACATTAAAAAAGAAAGAATATGGTATATGGTAATAAGATAATAAGGGCATATGATAATACACCTGTTTTAGCCTAGAAATTTATATTACAGTAACCCCCCCCCCCAGAAATCTATCCATAAGATTCTAATCAGTTTTATACAATTTAAAAATTCAACACATGGACATAACCAAGGGGGAAGGTGGGAGCAAGGGAGGGAGGTGGGATTGGCTGGTGGGGGAGTGATGGGGGGGGAATGCAGACAACTGTAATTGAACAACAATAAAGTAATAAAATCTTCAAAAAACTTCAAATGGGAAAGTATTTTAAATGCATTTTCAGTGGATATAAGGACACCTCTTTCCAAATCAAGTTTTCAGCTTTGGAAAAGAAAAATTAAAGCTGATGTTTTTAGCAAATTTGGAAAATGGTTTTCTTGTTTCTGTCAGAAACTCCATCCAGTTTTCTCTGAAAAGATCCTTTTAAACAGAGGAATTAATTCTGCAGAATTTTAGTAACAAAGAACAAGCTTAAGAATGAACATACCAGTATGGGGGGCAGGAGGTTGCTGCAGAGAAGATATCGTTAGGAAGAAATGGAGTATTTGAACGAAAAGACTGTCAGTAATGGCTCCCAAATAACTGTGAAGTTGTCCAAGCCAAGAAACAAGTGAGTTTTGCAAAGGCAGTTAATTGAAAGGACCAGTAGACGGCATAAATAAGTCAGGACAGACTCAGAGGCTCAAGGAAAGAAAAAAGACAGTTTGGCAGCTCCTTAGTTTTATGCCTAATCCTTATGTCCAAGCTTGTAGTATTTGCCTCTCTGATTTTAACATGCTGAGCTACTACTGCAACGTTAGTCCACACTCAAGAAGGGTCCTATGAGCACATCTTGAGGGAATTAGGACCAAATTCTCAATAAAATGATAAGGCTAGAAAAGAGTTACATTTACTATTATTATATTCCCACTTCCATCCCCATGCTTATTTCCCTCCCTCCCTTCCTCCTTCCCCTTCTCTGTACCTCAGGTGCACATATCTGAGCCACTTATACTCTGCTTACCATCGTCGCTGGTTGCAAACCTTTCTGTTATTTACAAATTTTATTTCCCTCTTTTCCTGGACTTCCTAATTAACCTCCCCCATAGGCATTCAGGCACATCTATTCGATATCTCATTTTGACATTGTCTGTACACTTGTAAAGTATGTAGTGTTTTGTGTATGTACATATTTTTAATTTTCATATAGTATTACATTGTTAATTATTTTTTTCACTCAGCCCTAGGTTTCTAAGAAATATTCAAGTTGCTGTTACTTCTAACTGCTATTATTATTCCATAGTATGAATCTATTACATTTTTAATTGGCTATTTCTTTAGTGAAGGACAAAAGTAGGTTTAGGTTACTTGGGGCTAATTATCTACTTTTTTTCCTTTTCTTGGGGCAAGGTCAGACTTTAGTAAAAGATACACTTTGTAAAATGGCTTCTAACATATAATAAACAGTGAATAAGATGTACAAAACAAAGTATATGTGTACCGGGAAAAGTATTCTCAGTCCTCTACCACAGAGCTGCTTTGTTCATCTGAGGCTTCTAGAAGGGCTTTATGATTCTCATTATTACTAATCTTTACATTTTAGCATACATTAGTATAAAAATCAAAGCGTTGTTCATGTTCATCTTAGATTTATCTTCTCTGTTCTAACATTGTTTTTTGAAAAGAGAACAAAAATACAAACGTTATAAAATTAAAATAATTGGGTGATGTGTTATAACCAAAATCATGACTATTTTTAATCTGACTCCTCTCCACATATATAATAATTTTGTGAAAAATGAACATTAAACACCAGTAAATATATGTGCTAGATAAATAGGCAATATGGTGAAGTAGAAATACCATATTCTTTGGTAAAGATCGGGAATGGGGAACTTTTTCTATTAGGGCTGCTATGGACCAAAATGTGCCTCTTTAGCATTCATGTT
>VMDR010015565.1:0-22148 GCA_007922815.1 Macrotus californicus | reverse complement strand
ACTGTCTCCTTTTCTCTTGCTGCTTTTAAGATTCTCTCTTTATCTTTCATCTTGGGTAATGTAATTATGATGTGCCTTGGTGTGTTCCTCCTTGGGTCCAACTTCTTTGGGACTCTCTGAGCTTCCTGGACTCCCTGGAAGTCTATTTCCTTTGCCAAATTAGGGAAGTTCTCCTTCATTATTTGTTCAAATAAGTTTTAAATTTCTTGGTCATCCTCTTCTCCTTCTGGCACCCCTATGATTTGGATATTGGAACGTTTAAAGACATCCTGGAGGTTTCTAAGCCTCTCCTCATTTTTTTGAATTCTTGTTTCTTCATTGTATTGTACTTTAATGTTTCCTTCTTTCTTCTGGACCACACTATTGATTTGAGTCCCGTTTTTCTTCCCATCCCTGTTGGTTCCCTGAAGATTTGCCTTCATTTCCCTTATGGTCGCCTTCATTTGTTTATCTAATTTGCGACCAAATTCCACCAAGTCTGTGAGCATCCTGATTGCCAGTGTTTTGAACTGTGCATCTGATAGGTTGACTATCTCTTTGTCACTTAGTTGTATTTTTTCTGGAGCTTTGATCTGTTCTTTCATTTGGGCCATTTTTGTTATCTTGGTGCACCTGTTACGTAGTAAGGGGAGGAGCCTTAGGTGTTCACCAGGGTGGGGCAACCACGTCGCTGCGTAGTGATGCTGTTTGTGGAGGTGGGGACCGAGAGGGAACAATGCCACCCACTCCGCTCTCTGCCGGTTTTTAGTTACTTTCCTCGCTACCCACAGTCAAATTGGGCCCCTCTGGTGCTGATTCTGGTGCTAATTCCCGGGTGGGTGGGCTTGTGTATGCTCTAGGACCCTGTGGGTCTCTCCAACAAGCTCTCCTGTGAGGCTGGGAGTTTCTCCCACTGCTGCAGCCTCAACTCCCAGGAGTTTTCAATCAGAGGCTTTGATGTTTTATTTCCCCGCACTGGAACTCTGGGTTGCGGGGTCTGTCTCGCTCCCCAGTTGTTCCTCCTGGTTTATCCTCACGAGCGAGTGAGATGCCTGGTCCGCAGCTGCCACCTCTCCCGTCTGGCCGCGCCTTTCCCCGATCCGCCAGCCACCGCCCCGCTGAGCGAGTCCTCTCTGCTCAGCCAGTCTCCGCACCTCCCACTAGTCTGGATGAATGTTTCTTCTTTAACTCCTTGGTTGTCAGACTTCCATACAGTTCGATTTTCTGTCACTTCTGGTTGTTTTTGTTTTAAAATTTGTTGTTGTCCTTTTGCTTGTGCGAGGAGGCACAGTGTGTCTACCTACGCCTCCATCTTGGCCGGAAGCCCTTACTTGTGGGTTTAAAAAAAAAATAGATACCCTTTGTTAAGTTGACAATGTTTCCTTCCATTCCTATTACATTTTTTTTCTGTGTTTATTGAGATGATCACATGTTTTTCCCCTCCCTCTTATAGTGTATTATATTAATTGACATTTGTAGATGTCAAAACAGTCTTGCATTTTTGGGATAAAAATCTTACTTAGTCATGATGTATATTTTTTAATATCTTGCTGGACTATATTTGCTAGTATTTTGGTGAGTAGCTTTGCATCTATGTATACAATAAAAAATTAGTCTATAATTTTTTGTTTTGTTTTGTTATGGTATCAGGGTGATAGAAGCCTCATCGAATAAGATGAGAACTGTTCCCTCTTCTAGTTTTTGGAAGAGTTTGTGGAAGCACTGGTAGTAATTTTTCTTTAAATTCATAGAAGTCAGTGCTGACCAGTGTGGCTCAATTGGTTGGGTGTCATCCTGCAAAGTGAAAGGTCACCAGTTTGATTCCTGGTCAGGGCACATGCCTAGGTTGTGAGTTCTTCCCTGGTGTGGGTGTATCTGAGAGACAACGGATTGATGTTTCTCTCTCATATCGATGTTTTTCTACCTTTATTTCGCCCTTTCTTCCCCTCTCTCTAAAGATAAATAAATGAAATCTTAAAAAATATAAATTTGTAGAAGTCATTGGTATAGACAGCTGGATCATGGATTCTTTTTAAAAAAAAATCATTTAAAGCCCTGACTGGTGTGGCTCAGTGGATTGAGCACCAGATTGCAAACCAAAAGGTCACCTGAACTATTCCCAATGAGGGCACATGCCTAGGTTGAGGGCCAGGTCCCCAGTTAGGGTCATGAGAGGGGCAACTGATTGATGTTTCTCTCACACATCGATGTTTCTCTCCCTCTCTGTCTCCCTCCCTTCCCCTCTCTCTAGAAATAAATAAAATATTTTTAAAAGTTTAAAAATTTTCAGTTACAGTTAACATACATTATTATATTAGTTTCAGGTGTACAGCCCAGTGATTAGACATTATATAACATACTAAGGGGTCATCATGATAAATCTCATACCTGTATGACACCGCACATAGTTATTACATTACTGACTACATTCCCTATGTTGTACTTTACATGTCCACGACTATTATGTTACTACCAATTTGTGCTTCTTACTCCCTTCACCATTTTTACCCATCCCCCCCCAAGTCCACTCCCGTTCGTTAGCTGTCAACATTCTCTGCAGCTATGAGTTTGTTTCTGTTTTGCTTGTTCATTTATTTTGTCTTTTAGATTCAATTGTTGATAGATATGTATTTATTGCCGTTTCGTTTTTTTTTTTATTTTCTCCTCTTCCCTTTCCTCTTCCTCCTCCTTCTTCTTCTCCTTTTCCTTCTCCTCTTCCTCATCCTTAGGAACACTCTTTAGCGTTTCACACAATCCTGGTTTGTGGTGATGAACTCCTTTAGCTTTTTCTTTTCTGGGAAGCTCTTTATCTGTCCTTTGATTCTAAATGATAGCTTTGCGAGGCAGAGTGATCTTGGTTGTAGGTCCTTGCTTTTCATCACTTTGAATATTTCTTGCCAATCACTTCTGGCCTGAAAAGTTCCTGTTGAAAAATCAGCCACCATTTTTACGGGAGCTCCCTGATAGATAATTGCTTTTCTGTTGTTGCTTTAGATACTCCTTTAACTGTTTGCATTTTTTAAGTTATTTTATTTTTTTAAAGATTTTATTTAGAAGGGAAGGGAGAAAGAGAGGGAGAGAAACATCAATGTGTGGTTGCTTGTCCTGTGGCCGCCACTGGGGACCTGGCCCACAACCCAGGCATGTACCCTGACAACCATTTGCATTTTAATTATGATGTATCTTGGTGTGGGCCTCTTTGGGTTCATCTTGTTTGAAATTCTCTGTGCTTCCTAGGCTTGCATGTCTATTTCCTTCACCAGGTTAGGAAAGCTTTCAGGTGTTTTTTAAATAGGTTTTCGATTTCTTGCTCACTCTCTTCTCCTTCTAGCACCCTCATGAACTGAATGTTGGTACACTTCAAGTTGTCCCAGAAGCTCCTTACACTATCTTAATTTGCTTGGATTCTTTTTTTTTTTTCTGTTCTAATTAGGTGTGTTTTGCTTCCTCATATTTCAAATTGTTGTTTTGATTCTCATCTTCATCTACTCTACTCTTGATTCCTTGTAAATTATTCTTTATTTCAGTTAGTGTAGCCTTCATTTCTGACTCTTTTTTATGGTTTCCATGTTCTTTTTTATGCTGTTGAAGTTCTCTAAGTTCATCTATTCTTCTCCTAAGTTCATTAAGCATCCTTATAACCAGTGTTTTTAAAATATTTTATTTATTTTTAGAGAGAGGGGGAGGAAGGGAAAAAGAAAGGATGAGAAACATCAATGTGAGAGAGAAATATTGACTGGTTACCTCTCGTATGCACCCTGACCAGCAGCCATACCTGCAACCCAAGCATGTGCCCTGACCAGGAATCAAATCAATGATCTTTTCTTTTGTGGAATGATGCCCAACCAACTGAGCCATACCAGTCAGTGCTAACCAGTGTTTTGAACTGCATCTAGTAGATTTCTTGTCTCCATTTTGTTTAGTTATTTTTCTGAGTTTTGTTCTTTCTTTCATTTGGGAAATGTTTTTTGTCTCTGAATTTTGACAGCCTCCCTGTGTTGTAGTAGGTTTCCAGTGGCACAGCCACCTCATTCACCCAAGCTGGTCACTCCAGATGCACCCCTCCTATGCGGGCCGTGTACACTCTCCTGTTAGAGTTGAGACTTGATTGCCGTTAGCTCATCAATGAGAGGGATTTACCCTCAGGCCAGTCAACTGTAAGGACTAGCTGGAACCACCATGGAGGACCAGCTGTGTAGGGGCCCATCCAACAGAGCAGGATTTACTTCAGTGGGGCTCTGGTGCCCACTGAGTCTGCCTCTTGAGTGTTGCTTGTGGAGCTGGGTCCCTGGTGCTTCAACATGTTCTGAAGCTATCCATTGGGTACACTGGCACTGGGACCTCCCAGGATGTGCAAACCAAGGTCAGCTACCATCTGTGTTCTACCTGGAGCCACCTGGCATGAGCTACAAAGCAATCTGCAGGTGGCTGCTACTTATGCTGGGCTTGGAGGTACCCAGGAGAGGCCCACCTGTGCACCAAGGCTGGCTGTCTCTAATACCTCACCTGGGGCACTTAGTAAGAGGTACAGGGCACATTGAGGCCAGATGCTGCTTGTTTGAGAGATTTTAAGAAAGTCTGAAGTATGAGCCAAGACAAGCCATTCATATAGAAAAGCCACTGGAAACTACTTGGGTGGGCTCAAAAGTTACTGAGGCAAGTTCTCAGGGAATCACCAGGGCAGACCAAAGAGTGATAGCCAGGTTGATGGAAACTCATATATGGCACCTTCTTGCCAGCTTCATGGGGAAAGGGTTCAGAAAAGGAACAATGGCTTCTACTAGCACTTCTGCCTGAGAGAAAGCTGCCCCTCCAGCTCTCACTCTGATACCAGACACTTTAGCACCTCTCTACATGTCCCTGGTACCTTTTGAGCTACTGCCTCAGCACTGGAACTCAGAGGGAGTAAGTGTAAGTTTGTGAGTGGGCCCTTAAAGAGCAACTGCCTGGGAATCCAGAAGCCCTTGATCTTGCTCAGACACAATCCCCACTGGTTTTTACAGCCAGATGTTATGAGGACTTCTCTTCCCGGCTATGGAACCCTGGGCAAGGGGGCCTGGCATGGAGCTGGGACTCCTCACTCCTCAGGGGGGACCTCAGCAGCTGAGAGATCCCTCCTGATTTATATCCACCATGAGTGTGTGTGGGACCAGCCCATTCTGCATCTTTGCCTCTCCTATCACTGTTAAGGTGACTTCCTCTTTATACCCTTAAGTTGTAGGACTTCCATTCATCTAGATTTCAGGTGGTTCTGAATGATGATCTGTAGTTTAGTTGTAATTTTGATGTGGTTGTGGGAGGATGGGGATATCACAATGACCAGAAGGTGATTAAATCTCGGGACTTTTATTTGTAGGTAGTTTTTCAATTACTAATTCAATATCTTTATTTATTATTGATCTATTGAGCTTTTCTATTTCTTCTTTTGTCAGTTTCAGCAGTTTTTATCTTTCTAGAAACTGTTCGTTCATCTAAGTCATCTAATTTGTTGGCACACAGTTGTTTGTACTGTCCCTTTACAGTCCTTTTTATTTCTGTAAAGTAGGTAGAAATGTTTCTCTTTTATTCCTAATTTTAGTAATTAGAGTTTTATCGCATTTTTCCTCAATCAGTCTACCTCAGGGGTGTCAAACTCATTTTCACCTGGGGCCACATCAGCCTTGTGCTTTCCTTCAAAGGCCAAATGTAATTTTAGGGCTGTATAAAGGTAACTACTGCTTAACTAGGGGCAAGGAGCTCAGTGCGGCCGCTAGGTAGAAACAAGGTGCCATGCCAGTTAAAACAAGGTGGAGGACTGGATTCGGCCCGCAGGCCTTGTGTTTGCCACCCATGGTAACTAAAAGTCAGTGAATTATGTTATCTTTTCAAAGAACCAACTTTTAGTTTTATTGATGTTCTCTATGGTGTTTCTTTTCTCTATCCCATTAATTTCTATTCTAATCCTTACTATTCCTTTCCTTTTGCTTGCTTTTGGTTTCTTTTGGTATTCATTTGTTAAATTATAAAATAAATAACAGATTTATATATCTATTAGCAAAGTTACGCAGGAAGAGTTGAGACATGGCATTATAATAGTCATGTGTGTGCAGAACAACCGAATTAACGGATGGCCCTCAATCTCTCTGATCTTGCCTTAAAAAGTGGCTTCATCTTGGAATTAGCAGATGTCCCATGTGGGGTTATCAGGATCATTTCAGGATTTAATGCCACACTCAATTTTCTCTGACTCTTCTTCTTTAGTAAGGTTTCATCAAATAGAGAGTCCAAACGAATCAATCAAATTAAGTTTTGAGGAGAAGAGGGCTGGGGTCATGGCAGTTATGTTTGGGATTCAGATTGAAATTCTAAAAATCCAGGATAAAGAATATGTAGTCAAACTAGAAATTATGTCCTCACCTTTGGAACCAAAACGGAAACCCACTTGTGAAGATGCAGTAGACAATATTCAAATTTAAAAATGAAGAAAAATTAACATCTGATGCCATGAGGGTTCCTAAGAGTTTTGGCAACTATGGCCCAAACCAGCAGTCGTTCCCTACAGGAGAATGGCAGCGGCAATCCTAGCACTTGGCCCTCCTTTGGACTTTTAGTTTTGGAAGACTATGTGTTTACTATTTGAACAAGGCAGTTTTGGGTGGGCTTTATGACATTTGAAGGCAAAAACAACCTAACTGGCATTCCTCCTGCTACCTCTGTTCTCAGTTCTCCCTTAAGTCCCTGAAGTCTCTGTCAGAGAGACAAGATTGATATCTGGGCTCTGAAGGCACTGTTTTGGCTCTCCTCTCATGCTTCATGGTTAGCTCTATCGCTGAAGCATTATCTTCACAATCAGCAAATAATATACATGTTCTCAAACTAGTATAGGTAAGGATCACAGGGATGGGGGTTGCGGGGGGGGGGAGGCTGTTAAACAGGGAATGTGATTAAGTTTGTCTTGGGTGGGTCATTGGACTCTGAATGTTAAATAGCTTCCAAGTTAATTTTGCTGCAAGATATCTGAAGACTACATTTTAAAAACACCCTTTCCTAATCTGACCATCTTCTTGCTACCTGTTCTCCACTGATCTTATTATATCAACTTCTTGCCCACTTCTGGGCCTTATTCAGGCCTTCATTATTGCTGATTCTCTTTCTAATTTTTTTCCTAGGATAAAGATGTTTCTCCAAAGGGGCTCTATAAATATTTAGAGAGGACAACCATATGTATCATTCATTTCTGTAATATTACTGATAATAACTGCTCTGTGTGTGGCATTGTGGTGGATTCTGTCATTCATTCATTCATTCATTCATTTGCCCATAAATATTCATTAAATTTTCACCACACACCCACCCACTGTAGTTCTAGGCATTGGGGGATCCTAAAGAGGAGAAAACAAAGTTCTGGGTACCAAGTTGAGTAGACAATGTGCTCCTCTCAAGGGAGCATATGTATGATGTTTTGCAATGACTACCGTAAAGAGATCAGGTAATTAATCCTGACATAGTAATATATGCAATGTAATAGAGAATATTAATATTGCTTTAAATATGGCTTCCTTTTTTCCCTAATGACCTCAAAATATTTTATGATCTGGTATTTTGTTTTATTATGAGGATGTCAGTAGAAGGAAACCCATAGTGCCCTTATTCTGATTTCCAATTTCCCCTTATCCTGCAACTAGTACTACTTTCCACCATCTTCTTTGCCAGCCCACTACTGCCAGGTTGTAGCTTAGTTCTGATGCCTGAAACGTGGCTGTGACTAGGTAAGCTGACCAGGATCTTGGCTGCAGATAACAGGATCTGTCAGCACTGCTCTGCACACAAGCATTTATTAAGGGAAGTATTTTACAGAATTGGAAGGGTTTGAAGAAGTAGACTCTAGGTCAAGCTTCCAAGAACAGCCCTCCAGACCACATTATGTTGGGTTGGCCAAAAAGTGCATTTGTTTTTTTCTGTCAGATGGCTCTAGTAACACTTAGTTGTCTTTAACTTGGTTTGAAACAATTGTGTTAGATTGTATTGTGACAGTTGTCGTATCAGCATGCATTTAAAAAAGAACTTATCAAAATTAGTGAATTTTTGTGCAGCCATTTTAATATTGAAGATGGAAGAAAATAACATTTTTGGCATATTATGCTTTATTACTTTAAGAAAAGTAAAAATGCAACTGAAACACAAAAAAGATTTATGCAGTGTATGGAGATGGTGTGACTGATTGAACATGTCAAAAGTGGTTTGTGAAGTTTTGTGCTGGAGATTTCTCGCTGGATGATGCTCTACGGTCAGGTAGACCAGTTGAAGTTGATAGCATTGAAATAGAGACATTAATTAAGAACAATCAACGTTATACCACACCGAGATAGCCAATATACTCAAATTATCTAAATTAATAAAGTTATTGGTGAAAACGAAAAATGTGTCTTTTATTTTATGGATAAAACTAAACAGACTTTTTGACCAGCCCGTAAAACATGGCTGCCAAATGCTGTCTTGACCAGGAAGCTGCAGCAGCACCCCGGCTCCAGGACCCCATCTCTGCCATGGTCTACAGCAGCAAAACAGACACCCTGTGTCCTTCTCCTGTTGCTATGTAACTCAGAGCCTCAGTCTCTGCATTTACAAATTGTGAGTGGCATCTACCTCCAGGCCATATTTAATAGAGTTCACAACCAGTGTGGCATAGGCACCAACCAGTGAGAATGTATGTGGACTGTAAATCACTCATTAAAACTGACTGGTGCCAACAAGCTGAATATCAGCCCTCTTGGCAGTATTACAAGAATAGAATGGGCTTGGCACAGTGATGCCAAGTGGCCAGGGCAATCATGATGGTCCTGGCAGCGTAGCTCGTGAGTGGTTTCGCTGAGATTACACAAGAGGCCAGACTGAGGTGAGAATTCCGTGGACACTCTAAGACCTTAAAGGAGTGAGAACATTCTCACAGCTTTAGAGAAGAAGTCCAGGGTGGCGGGGCAAGAGGTTGGCATCCTGGGCCTGGACTCTGAACGTTGTGGCATCTGGGCCATCCACCTGAACACAGCGTCCACACACCAGGAGGAGGGCTGGTGGTGACGGGGTCGGGGAGGGGGAATGTGAATGGTCAGTTAAGGAGGAGGCTGCTCCATTTCTCGACTGTTGTTCTAGTGAAGCAGGCGGATAAATTTGAGCCTGGGAGATATTAAGTAAGGAGAATGACTGGGAGCATTAGGCTTTGGGTCCCCTTTGCACGAGAATGATGGGCACTAAACCTGTCGAAGAGAAAGGTATGACCCGGAATAAACACATCACAAACTGGAGGACAGAGCCTTGAAAGTTTAATGAGGGCAGTCAGTGAAGCAATTTTCTGTGATTTATCACATCAAAAGCATCACTTAAATCAAATAGAATCATGGTGGACAACGACCATTTAATTTAGCTACTTAAAGGTCGTTTTTGGAACTCTTAAAATGGAACTCTTAATAGTGCACTGTCAGTAGGACTGGCTTCTAAATCCAGACAGATAAAGGCCCGTTAAGTCCCTGGAGAGCAGGACTTGATATCTGAGCCAACTCAGCAGATCTGACGCACCTGAATGCATGAGAAAAGGCAAAAGGAGATGTTTCAAAGTGAAGCAGAATCACTGAGCTTTTTTACTTTTTTTTGTTTGTTTTTTAATTTTGAAAGATCTCATTTGAGGTCCTAGAAAAGTGATATAAAGAAAGGCAATAACTGAATTCAAGACTGTTAGAATATTCCTATCATGTTTTGTGAGCAAATTAACATGTCATATAAGCAAGTTACAAGGGCTATGCATAAAGTACAGAGTTTACTATTATCAGAAAATAAAACTTACAACTGAATGTGTCTGATGCATGTTTAATGAAGAGCATAATCAAGGGCTACTAGAGCTATTAAAGGACCTGGCCAATTGGTTCAACCTCCTTGTTTGCACAGATGAGAAAAGTCAATGCAGAGGTAACACCTGTGTCCTGAGTTTGGACGAAGGGTGGGAAGGGATTGGCACTAGGGCCACTCAATTCTGTCCAGGCCCATCCACTTCCTTGCTATTGTGCTGCAGGACACTGGCTGTAACTCAACAAAGACTTGGTGGGTCAGCTGGGAGAGCAGGAGTCGGGCTGAGCCAGAGTTGCTCAGGAGACCCTGGAAGTCTGTGGTTTTGGAACCCAAAGCACAGAGCCTCCCTGTTCTCTGAGGAGGGGGTGTGAAGAGCTCGGGCACTCTGACTCCCACCCTTTGCTCCCACCTGCCTGTCCACCTGCCAGGTGGCTACAGAGCTTGGAGACAGCCTGGCTTAAGATGGCAGAGGGGCGGGAAGGAATATTTCTCTTTCAGATACCTCAAATCAGACCTGTCCTCCTGGTGACTGTCCTCAATTTCACCATTTAAATACACACCTACTTTTTCTCATCTTTCTTACCTTCTTGTGAGTGGATTTCCTTTCTTTGCTTGCTTGCTCACTTTTCTT
Source organism: Macrotus californicus (assembly GCA_007922815.1). NCBI lineage: Eukaryota > Metazoa > Chordata > Mammalia > Chiroptera > Phyllostomidae > Macrotus > Macrotus californicus. The sequence goes on along the minus strand of VMDR010015565.1, from coordinate 11,719 downwards.
ATTCCATTTCTCCCTCTTTATTGGTTGGGAGGTTATACCCTCTATTTCTACTTTTTTAGTGTCTGTCCTTGAAACTCTAACATGTACACTTAAATTATCAAAGTACAAATTTAATCATATCTTAATTCCTTTCTTGTAAGGAATTAAAGACATTTGATTCTTTAAGTCAGAGCCCCCCTCCTTACTTCTAAGCCAGGGTTGTCAAACTCATTTTCTCCGGGGGGCCACATCAACCTTGCGCTTGCCTTCAAAGGGCTGAATGCAATTTTAGGACTGTATAAATGTAACTACTCCTTAACTAGGGGCAAGGAGCTCAGCACTGCCGCTGGGTAGATACAAGGTGCCAGTCAGGATAAAACAAGGTGGAGGGCCGGATTTGGCCTGTGGGCCTTGTGTTTGTTACCTGTGTTCTAAGCTATCGTTGAGTGTTTTAATGCCTTTTCTAACCTTAAACATTAGAAATTATTATTATTTTGTACAGTTAGTGTTTATATTTACTTCCATGTTCACCTGTTTCCTTTCTCACAGTCCTTACTCAGATGGGTCTTTTCTTCTGAAGTATATCATTCCTTAGTGTAGGTTCTATTGGTACAAAATGCTCTCGTTTTGGTTATTTCATCTGTCTTCTTGAAAGATAGCCCCCTTTCCCTTGCCTTTGGCAACCACCAATCTGATTCCTGCTTCTATGAGTTTGGTTATTGTCAGATTCCTCATATAAATGGGATGATGCAATATTTGTCTTTATCTGTCTGGCTTATTTCACATAGCATCACGCCTTCAAGGCCTATCCATGTGGTCACAAACATCAGGAGTTCCTTCTTTTGTATGGCTGAGTAATACTTCTGTGTATGTGTATCTCACATTTTGTTATCCATTCATCCACTGATGGATACTTAGGTTATCTACTTATCTTAGCTATTGTAAATAATTCAGCTGCACTTTAGAAAGCATATTTGTCATAAGTAATCCAGGACCTAGTGTTCTCAAGGAGGGATTTTCATAATAGCAATCCATAATCCTAGCAGAAGAGGAATCTACACAAATGTGTGATCTATTCAGCTTTCATAGCCCGACTAATTCCAGAATTATTTTAGGTGGCTCCAATGGTGTGCTGGAGTTATCTTGTATAGCCTTATAAAAATTTTATTGTTAAACTTTCAGGAATCTTGCAAGTCATTTGTTAAATACAGCCATTATTAAGAATTAAATTATATTAACTTGCAATTAAATACATTATATAAGAAGCAAAGGTAATAAATATTCTTATTTGTCACTTCCTAATTGTATTTCACTGTGATTTATACCATTGAGTCCACTTATGGCCGTTGATTCTGTGAGGCGAACGTGCTACAGAATGGTTCCTACTGCGCACCTTCCTAAGTCCACGTTCAGCAGCCTCCTACTGGTGTCTTGAAATTGGCCTGGTGTAAATCTTGAAATTTACACTATGCAAATGTGCAAACACTGCAAACCAAGGCTGTATTTATTGCTTTATCAGTTGTCAAGACTTCATGAAATGATGGCTAGAATGGGAACAGTGCAGAGTAAACTTAAAAATGTGTCTTGTCTGTGTATAGCATTTGCATTTTGAAAGAATTGAGGAAATATCCTTCCAGTATTTTAAAACAACCAATTTAGCAGGGAATGTGCTCACATCACTGAGGAATGAGTGAAGTTCTGACATATGAGATAGATCTTTGTTGTTTCACTTTTGTCTTCCCTGTTAAAGCAAAGAAAAATAACAACCAGCATTCCTGTCTGAACTATTGGGGATTGTTGATTGCAGCCACAGGCTAGCTATGGACAAAGAGTTGGGCAAAAACCAACAAAAGCATTCTATGAGAAACCATTGGCTGCATGAAGTTTACAATAATGAGCATTGTGTATTTTATTATTTGCTTATTGTGCATTATACATTTATAGCAACAAAGTTTGTAATAAAGGTATGTGTGTATATATGTATCCATATGCATTTTTTTCAGAGAGCCAGTTGTGAAGCATTCACTAGCACATTTCTGTGTACAAGGATACACAAATGCAATAAAGTAACATGGGCCGGAAGTAGATGAGAAAGAAATAGGAACAACAAGGAGAGGGACATCCTAGAGTTGGAAATGATGTTGGTACAGAACTTGGTATTATAGTGTGCAGATATATGCTATGGTTGGCCACAGATCTGTCTCTCATCTTCCTGGCACATCTTGTGTGAATTTTTGGTGTTTCGGTGAGAAATTATGTTTTTCCTAACCCAAGAGCAGAAGGACTTTTATCCTGAGGGTTTTCGTGGAGAAAGAACATATTTTTATAAATGTTGATAATGTCGTCAGAGCAAACCCTCAGTTAGACTCACAGAGATGTCCCATTTGAGACCCTCTCTGAAGGGAGAAAACTGTTGTCAAAGTATATTTCTGTAAAAGATACATACTGAAGTATTTATAGATGAAATAATATGAACTCTGGGATTTGTTTTAAAATTCTTCACAAAAGGAACAAACAAATAAACTTCTGTTAGAGTAAATAATTGAAGCCAGAAGAGTAAAAATACTGATAAATGTTGAAGCTGGGTGATGGGCAATTGGAGATCCATTTTACTTCAAAACAAGATTAAATCTGATTAACATGTCCTCTGTCTCTTGTTTTATAACAGCTCTCTCTTAAAGGTGCCTCTCCCCCACACCTTTATCCCCCAGCCCCCATGCTATCCACGTGGTAGCAAACACTGGGTCATTTGTCCTGCAGAGTTTCCTACATTATAGATTTGCCGATTGCTTCCTCATGGTGACAAAAAGTGTTACCTGAGCAGAGAAACCCACGAACTTTATCTACTATTCTACAGGAGGGAGACACAAGGCAGGAATGTTTTAAGGGCAACAAAAGGGAAGAGAGATGAGGCCACCTGACCTTAGGCAAGAAATCACAGTAGAGAGGGCACAGCACACAGGGAAGGTGAGGGCGATAGGGACCAAAAGGGAGAGTAGAGAAAAAGAAACGTTCTAGAACCTTCAGTTACTCCTGATTTCTGAGACCTTTGTTTTCCAGCACCTTCCTTTCCCTGGCACCTCAACCCACAGGCGGAGTGGTGGGGGCAGGGCAGTGTCAGGGCACGTTCCCTCTTCTGGTTGCATTTCTGAGCTAAAATGTAAGAAGGGTTTTTCTGTTTTCTCTTTTTTAAAATATATTTCTCTTGAACCACATGCTTTAAAAAAAAGGACAAATACATTTAAGATCAAGTCAATTTTGAAGGGGTGGCATCTTTATCATCTACCTTCCTTGGGATTCATTTCACGTTCAAGTAAATATAAAACTACTTGCAAAATGGCAGATTAGACCCAGATTTACCCGCAGGTGGCATTTCATGCTGTAACTTAATGGCACTTCATCAACATCGGCTTTTCTGGGCTCACTGATTAGTTCACTCTCTATGAAAAGTGCTTTGCCATAATTTTTCATTAGCTTCACGAATTATGCCATTTGGAACCATATAAGGTGGCTAACATTTTAATGATTTTTAAAACCACTTTACAATCAGAAATTCAAGCACCAAATACCAGTGACTCAGAGACCATTTAGACATTTGAGATATGACCATAATTAAAGATGAGTTGTAGCAGTCATTTGGATATTATAGAATCTTTGAAATGTATGAGTGCTCACACCCACCAATGGTGAGCATCACCCCAGTGCATGCCTGTGGCTCAGCTGCAAGCCGAGGGTGTGGGCTCTCCATTCAGGCACACTCAGCTCCAGGCACTTCGGTTTCACAAGAAAATGAGAGCCCCGCCCCCTGCTCTCCTATGTGCTGAGGCAGATGGTTCTGTGGTCCAGGCAGCACAGAGATGCCCTCCCCATACTCACCTGGAAGGACAAGGTCATATCCACAGCAATCCACACCTGGGAGATGCTTGACAACAAAGATGACGGGCCTTCCTGGAGAACTGACTGGGGGTTTCTCTAGGACCTATTGGTGGGTCTTATCCATGTTTTAGAAAATGGAATATAGCAGAATGGGAAACCATCAGAGCCTGTTATCAGGATAAGTACTACTTTGTGAAACTTTTTAAAAAATTATGTATGTGTAATCAACAAAAGAAAAAAGCAAATAAAATATAACCAGAGACATTGAATTAAGGACAATCTAACAATGGCCAGAGGGAAGGGGGGAGAGTACAGTGGGGGGAAGGGTTTTCAGGAACTACCATAAAGGACACATGGACATAACCAAGAGGGAGGGTGGGAGCAAGGGAGGGAGGTGAGATTGGCTGGGGTGGGGGGGAGTGGTGGGGGAAAATGCCGACAACTGTAATTGAACAACAATAAAATAATTTAAAACATAAATAAATAAAATAAAAAATAAATTATGTATGTGGGTGTATGTGTGTGTACTGAGACTTAATGGGGAGTGCATTTTTTAATGTGAGTAAAAACCTTGAAAAACATGGGGGTAGGAATTTCTACTTTCTCAGAGAACCAGGAAGCGAAGTCATCTGCTGAGCGTGAGGACTGCTGAGGAGGTGCTGCTGCTCCGAGAGGTGATGAGAACACATGAAACAGTTACCCACAGAGTGGGATGGGAATGGGCTGATCCCTAGAAATGGACCAGAAAATGCTTGTCTGTTTGCTGGGCAGCACGAGCAGTCAATGGGATCTAGCTGACGTTTACGGGCATACCTCATTTTATTATGCTTTGCCTTGTGCTTTGCAGATATTGCACTTTTTACAAATTGAAGGTAAGACCCTCTATCAGCAAAAGATTTTGACTTGCTGAAGGCTCAGATAATGAATAATATTTTTAAAAGTATTTTTAATTGAGGTATGTACATTGTATTTTTAGACATAATGCTATTGCACACTTGATACAATATAATATAAACATAACTTACACACATTGGGAAACCAAAACAAATCACATGATGTGCCCTATGCAATATTCCTTTTACAGCAGTGGTCTGGAACCAGACTCCCAGTAGCTCCACTGTGTGCCTATACAACGTGGGATGAACATCAAGGCACTTTATTTTTTTGCTTATAATTATCATTTGTTGAAAAGATTATTCTGCCTCCTTTGAATTGCCATTGAGCCTTGGTTGAAAATTAATTGACCATATGCGTATGGATGTGTTTCTGGGCTCTCTGTTCTGTTCTGTTGATCTATGTGTCTGTTATTTGCCAGTGCTCACAGTGTTGGTTATTGTGGCTCAGTGGTTTCCACTTGGAGGCAATTTTGTCTCCCCCACCTCACAGGGTATTTAGCAAAGTCTGGAGATGGTTACGGTTGTCATAATTGGTAGGTGGTGTCCTACAATGCGCAGGACAGCCTCCCACAACAAAGAGTTATCCAGCCCCGAATAGTAACTGTGCCAAGGCTGAGACACTCTGTGTAGCTTTACAGGAAGCCTTGGAATAAGCTAGTGTGGACTTAACAAGAGCAGTATTTTGGAGGAGTGGGGAGAATATTTGTGAGGGCAAAACTGGACCACATAGGTAAAAGTGTTGAAAACACAGCCTGTGCTAATTAAATGCTAATTTCCTCATTATTTGGTATTGCTCCTGACCTTGACCACATTTTCTCCTCTTTGCTGTCCTTTCAGTGTGGTTTCTGCACTTGTTCAGAGCCTACATATTCGACTTTGGAATTCTCACCGTGACCAGTTTTCCGTAGTAGAGTCCTGCTTGTTTTTCCTCCTCACTCACGTGGTGCAGAGCCTGGAATTTGCCATCAAAATGTTGCCTCCCCTTTGGCTGCCTGGTCTCTGAAGAGGTGTGCATGGTGAGGACATGTAAGATCTACTGCCAGCAAATTTCAAGTATATCACCCCATGTCATTAACTACAGCAACCTTGCAGCTCCCTTTATAAAGGTGGTCCAGCCTTCTGGACAAGAAGATGAGAGCACCAGGCTTTCTTGTTCTGTGAGGGCTCTTCAGAGCCAGATTGCCTGTGATGCCAAGATCAATGACCTTGATGCCTTTCTCTCGTCTTCTGCTGATTCTACGCTACATGGCCATCTTGACTATGCAGGTCCCCCGGCCAGGATAGATCTGAGAGTTTGCTACACCTCTTCTAATCTGTAAACTTTCCCTTTTCTGCCACTCATTTAACCATTCATTCTTTCATCCTATAACTGTGCCAGGTGTGGTGTTACGTTCAAAGACCACAATAAGGAAAAAGATAGATACGATTCTGGCCCTCACGGAGTTTACATTTTGACTGTGATCAGAGACACCGAGTAGCTTAATAAATGCTCGGTAAAGGTTTTTGGAATGAACTGCAATCAGCTCTCCCATGCTGTTTCCATGGTTGCTTTCACATTAGAATGGCGGACCTGAGTGACTGTGTCAGAGACAGCATGGCCTGAGAGTCCCACGTACCTATTACCTGGCATTTTACAGAAACAGGCTGCTGATCCCCAGATGCCTTTGGTGTGTTCAGGAGATAAGGCTGCCCAGGGAGCCCTCTGTGTTAGCATGAGGAAGGAAGCAGTGCTGGTGGAAACCACCGGTGGTTGGACTCTCCCGGATATGGTGATTTGTGGGCAAAGAGCTTCATGCCCCACACATCGCAGGCCAGGCTGGCTTTGCAGAGGAAGCGGGGCTGACTGTGGCTGATAATACGGCATTGTATATTGGACACTTGCTGGAAGCTGTTCCCACAAAGCACACACAAAGTCAACCCTGAGGTGATGGATGAGCCCAGTAACTTGAATTGTTTCACAAAGTATATGTATATCAGATCATCACATCGTATGCTGTAACTATATATATCATTTTATTGTGAATTTTTCCTCAGTAAAGCTGGGGGTAACCCCCCCCTTCAAACCCAAAAGAAACTGGAAAGATTCCCATGTCATCTTAACCCGAGGCAGTTTCTATGGGAGAGAAGAAAATTTTCTTTCTTCTTGTGGAAAAAATACAAACAACATTGTGGGTCAGAAATGTCCGTTTGTGTACCACAGTCTGTCCTCCCAATTCCATAGTGTGAAGTGGTGGCTATGGCTGCCCAGTCAGGAGCTACATCTCCCAGGGTCCTTTGTGTCCGGCTGTGGCCACATGACTGGTTCTTACCAATGGAATGGGATTGGAAGTAACCCATCATTTGCAGGCTGGGGCTTTAAAGAAGCAAAGAAAGGTCTGTGCTCATTCCATGCTCTCTTTTCCATCCTGCTGTCTGGATGCAGAGGGTTCTGAGATTCTAGGGCAGGGCTTCTCTAACTTCTGCGCATATGAGTCACCTGGAATGAGGGATCTCCTTAAAGGCAGGGCTGGTGGGTAGGTCTGGAGCCAGGCTGGAGACCTTGACTTTCTAAAAAGCCCCTGGGGATGCCAGTGCTGGTGGCACTCAGACAGCTCTTTGAGAAACAAGGCCGTAGCGGGTGGTGGAACCGCAGAATGAAAGGAACATGGGCTTCCGCATGACTAAACAAAGAAAAGCTCTTCTTCAGCCAGTAACTCCTGACCTCACCTGAGTGATAAATGAGGCTTTTGGGGTGAGGGAGGTGGGATTTATTTGTTACAGCATCTAGTCTTCTGGGAGTGGTTCAGACAATTTACTGCTTCTGTTTGAAAGTGTCCTGGCAGAGCACTCAAGAAAAAATCATCCCTGGCTGTCCCCACCCCTTAAAATACTCCAGATGCCTCCTTCACATTTGAAGAGATCTATACCTAACTATACTTAAAAACCCTACCAAACTCTCTTACAATTAGCTCTTTGATAAAAACCAGAAAAAAATCTTGGTTTGTGTTTGTTTACTCAGATTAAAAAGAGAGAGTGAAAATATGTTTGGGGATTGGTTATGAACAATCCGCCTCATCTGGTGGGAAGGTCAGTGGAGGGCAGACCGTGAAGGTCTTTGATCATGAGAGGTCAAGGCAGGGATCTCAAAGTCTCTTAACAAGAGTGGCCCGTGGGTGAGTATCAGGCCCCAGTACAGGCTGCAGGGCGGAGGTTAACTGGAACAGTCCAGCCAAAAGTACGGCCACTCACTGGCTGCAGGACACAAGTGACAGGAGCCTGGGCAGGAAGTCAAGTGGGATATGGTGTGTGTGTGTTATTGGAAAGAACTGCAATTAGAGCAGAAAGGCAGAGGGAGTCTGGACTAATCCAGGCTTAAAATCCACAGGGGCCTTTTGTATGCTTCCAGCAAACATTGATGGTGAGGAAGCCAAATCAATGTAAGAAACTCTGCCCAGCTGGACCCAGTGGGCTAGAATCCAGCCAAGGATGCTAGTGGAAGGTCTCTCCTGGGTTCCCGGAAAGGAAGGCTGGAACAGGAAGGCCTGCTCTGTCACCATGGCTCTGACCCTGACCTTCTCTTCCCTGAGTATGAGCTAGAACCAAGTTCCTCTCAAGCTCTACTGCTGGCTTTGGGAAGAGGCTGGGCCTGAGCGTGAGCAGGGGAAAGTCAGGAGAAGGAGTTACTGGGCTTGTTTTGGATAAAGCACCTGGGTGAGTGGCAGAAGCCAGCCTTCATCCCAAGTGGTGCTCAAATAACAACATCAAGCCCCTCTGTCAAAACGCTGTAGAAATTGCAGCAAACGTGAGAAAAATGGCACATTTTCCACCGTGACTAGTCAGGGCCACTTACTGTGTTGAAACCCATTCTTCTTTAGGGGAAACTATATTGGATTTAGAGATGAGGCCAGTTAAGAAAAAATTTTCAACCTTCAGCAAGTATTCACTGAGTGCCTATTATGTGCAGTGTGAGGGTAGTGTAGAAACAGGAGATGAATCTGCAACCTGTGCCTTCATGATGGGGAAAAAGCAGAGAACCTACAAAATAAGAGCTGTGAGTCTGTGTACTGATCAGGCACCTGTCCAGAAAAGTACTTTGCTGTGTTGCAAACTCACCAGCAAGGCATCCTGAGCCCTCCCAGAAAGGCTGGTGTCTGCCTGAGACAGAAGTTGGAGAAAGCTGAGCTGAGCGTCAGCAGCTTCTGAAGAGTCAGCAGGCTGCCACCTCCAGCAGAGGATGGGGAGGAAGGGAAAGAGGGACTGAATGTCAAGGGACAGAGGCAGGGAGTAGGAAGCACAATGGTGCCCCCTGCAGGTGGGAGTGTTATGTACAGGAAACCCACAACTCATCAGGTTGTTCTGCCTAGTGAAAACCTGTGAGTGGCCTCTGGTTGCCTTTTCAATGGAGGCCCTATTAAGCCCCATGAGATCAGGACCCGGTGGATCTCCAGCCTCTTGCTGGCAAGTTCTCATCATCCTCTGTCCCTCTCCAGGCGACCAGCATCCATCCAGCCCTCATATTTGCAAGACTGGTCCACATGTCCTTCCCTCTAGGGTGGCCAAACCATCCTGATGGACCAAGGGGTTTGCTAGGAAACCAACTCGATGTTTTAAAACCAGGCCAGTCCTTGGCAAATGGGGGTGAGTTGGTTACCTTGCTCCCAGAGGCCCAGACTCCCCCATGTGGCATCTGCCCACCATCAGCTAGCTCTCAGCCCAGCAGCCAATTGCTTAGGAGCTTTCCCAGCTGTGCCCGCCTGCCCCCATCAGGCCCCTGCTGGGCCCACCTCTGGCTTCCCCGCTTCTCCTGTGTAGCTCTTATCACAACTGCAATTATGTAACTGGTTGTGGAGTTGGCTTCCCGATGCTCTGTGGGGTGGGCAGCCCTGTCCAGTTCACTGTAATGCTCTCGGTGCAAGCACCGTGCCTGACAAAAGGCTGTAACACCTGAAAAATATTCGTTGAATGAGAATCCAGAGCACTACTGAAAATGTTGCTATATCCCTCAATTAACAAAATAACAATAATGAAAATGCATATGTATCAAATAGTTACCCTGTGCCAGACTTCGGAATCCTTCACTGTTTTTCAGCTGGATGGTAACTACATATGTGTCTGCTTTAAAATTGACTAAGCTATTCATATGTTTGTATATACTTTCTGAGTATATAAGTTATTTTGTCACAATAAAAAATTTAAAATTGGAGTTCTGGGTGTATGTCTGTGTATCCATGTGTCATGTGCAAGTTTTTGTTTCTACGTGTGTGTATAAATTTTTTCTTCCTGGTCTTTATCTTACAGCTACTCATTTATTCACATCAACTGGCTTTGAGGCACAACTAAGGTCATTTCAGTTAGAAATCCAGATCAAGAAGCAAGAATCCAGGTGTCCCCAGTATGCTGAGATAATACAGAAATAATTGGAAGGTATGTCACTGAATCTTATGACTTCTACTAACCTTTAAAATTTGAAAAGGGTGCTGTACGTGGATATCTGTGTTTGAAGTATTCCGTCTATGAATTTCTCCATGTCCATTGTAGCTCACTTTTACATCTTGTGAAGGACTGGAAAAATAAATTGGCTCATGTCTTTCATGGTGGCACCTGGACTTCAGAAAGAAGTTAAATTTTTCCAGAATCCCTGTTTTCTGTAACAAAGCACTCTTCGTATGCTGATGCTTCTGTGGATGTATTTATAATACATAGGACATATCTCCTCCCAAATGGTCCCAACTCAACCACTGAGGTCAGAATCTCTGGAGTGAGGCCCAGCAGGGCTCAAGGGAATTGACTCCAGGCCTTTATTCTAGACTCAGCGTCTCACCTGAACTTCATTCTCTTTGGAGCATTTCCATCTTTAGTCTGTGATTACTGGCTGGATGAATATTTCCACTTGAGAGACCTGAGAGCCCCTTATACTTTACATGTCAGAAAACTTAATGATGTCCCTTCTAGGTCTGTTTTCCTCCCATTTTCTCCTTTTCACTCAGGCTTGGAGCCTGTGATTGTCCCCGACTCTTTGCCTCCCATAAGTCTGAAGTCTGCTCCTTCGACCTCCTCGACGTATCTCTCTACTCCATCCCAGGAGCTCAGGTGTCCTTGCCTCTCACCTGGACTGGTGTTAGTACCTGCCATGTCACCTCCACTTCACCCTGGATGGCACTACCAGGACTTACTTTCACAGCCAAGTGCTGATTTTATTTTTTCTCCGCTCAGAATCCTTCAATGACTCTCCGCTGCTCACTAATGGCATTTATAATCTGCTTATGCCTACCTTTTGTTTAATCCAGCTCCTTCCAATATAGTCTTGGTCAAAATAAGCAATTTACTATTTCTCTGACACCCTCCACATTTCCCGGCTCTGACTTTACTCATGCTGTTCTTTCCCTTATACTTCCCTGCCTCTTAAAATCCTTCCCAACCTTCAAGTCCCAACTAAAAAGGCTGTTTATCCAGGATGACTACTAACTGCTTCCAACTATTTCCCTACAGTACCCAGACTCCTGTGTTACACTTTACTGCCTTCTTTCCTGTGTTAATTGTCTTGGTCTCCTAACTAGGTTATAGGCAGCTTGAGAGCAGGGACTGTGCTCTGTTCACCTGTAATCTTCTATACAGCAGACACTCAACACTGTTTTTAAACTTTTATTGAATGAAGTTAAGTAGGTTTGTCTTTGTGAGTGCTCCTTTTAGCCCATTCGGCCCCTAAAATAATTTTATAAAAATCTAGATTTGATTTAATTTCTATTGGTAACATCTACAAATTTTATTACAGAATTAAATATTTTAAAGGATATACTTTCTCTTATATGTGTGTTTTATATATATTATATTTAAACTTTGTAGTTGTAGGCTTAACTCATTTAATTTATAAAAAATACCTGCCACATAATCAAACTGGCAAAGCCAGTCCTTCTGGTCAAGCCAGACAAATAGCGAAATGACACATTCAATCAGAAAAAGTCTGAGTTTATTTTAAAATTCAGATAAAT
>VMDR010015564.1:0-22155 GCA_007922815.1 Macrotus californicus | reverse complement strand
ACCTGGGGACTAGAGGTAGATTGTTTAAAAACTAAGATAGGAAATGAACTAAGGAGAGGGCAAGAGATTATTATAACATGGCAACAGGTTCATTTCAGTGTATGTCATCTATATCACCAGCATCTATACAGAAGCTCTGTGCTCTAGAGGAGAGAGCAAAAATTCTGCAGTTGCTGTACAAAGATTCAGAATCTGGTTTTATTTTTTTACTGTCTGTGTGTCCTTGAATGAAGCACTTAACTTCTCTGATCCTGTTTCTTATACTGCAAAATGAAGATTATAATATCTATATCATAGGGTTCTGGTAAGGTTCAAATGCAGGTGAGAGGTGGATGAGAAATTCTTATAAGATATGAAACAGTGTAATTTTTATTTTAATACTCTTTATTTTTTCAACAGAAATGCTGACAAAATCTAGGATACTGTGGGAAAAAAGCAATAAAGTCCTTAGGAAGATGCTGGAGATGATCATCATGTCTTTTTCAGTATTTTCTGCAGTAAAGACGTATACTTTTAGGAAAAATGTATATTCTGTGACCTGCCAGCTATGCTGAAGGAAATTAAAATTAAAAAAACACAAAAGATGTTGTTTAGCTTTTGAGAGCTCCATATCACCAATGAAATTTAAAATTTTACAATCAACTTCTATTTTATGTGGTCAATTTGAGTGAAGCATGACACAGACTAAAATCAAATTCATCACTTTGTGCCTTTTGGCAGTTGAGCTTGGCTTCACCTTTATAATAAGAAATTATGAGTTGAAGACAAAAAAATCCCATCATAGTTGTAAACAAATAGGGCAGATACTGTGCTTAGAGTTATCTTTTAAGAGTACTTTCAGCAAGTAAGCTTCGTATAAACTGTCATCTCTTCTCTTTGGTATCAGAAGCTGGGATCTGTGCCTTTAAAAAGATGGAAGGGCCGCTACCAGTGCAGCAAGAAGAGATGGAAGCCAGCTGAGACTTGGAGAAGCAGCCAAGCTCCCAGCAGTCACCTGGAGTGTTTGTCTTCCTTCCTCCTGGTGTAATAACTTGGTAGCTACTGACAGCTGAACGCCTGCTTTCATGATCATCAGTGCTCAATTCTACCCACCCTGTGGTTCTCTTCTCCTCCACCCAACCAGACACCAGCTCCTCTCTGGCTTCCCAAACCTTGGCTGTCCTCACCTGGTGTGCCTGGCTTCCTCCTGTACCTCAACAAGTCCCGGCATGTTGTACATGACGAGGAGCAAACTTTCCGTCAATACACTCCATGAGTTGAACTGAATTTCAAATGAGTAACACTGGTTTTTGTTATTAAATCTGAAAGATTTCAGTCCCAAAGTGGAATAATGCCACCATTGTCAGTAAATTATATGAAGGGTGAATACCAGTGGAACTTAGATTTTCTGACTGTTTACATGTGCATTTCTTCCAGAGCAGAGAGAAGAAGATTAAGGAAAAAGAGTATGTTCTAAAATGAAGCAGATATAAATAACTTCTCAGCCCAGCTTGGCTTCTTTGACTTTCAGTAATGAAATCTCGAGAGGGATTTATTAGTCTTAATATGTGATCAGTTAGAAGGATAGAAGAATGGTATAAAGGTTATGTATATTTATATGTGAACTACCATGGAGATCTATATTCCATCCCATACCTGAAGTTAATTCATTCAATGCATTCCCTGTTGCTCTAACTAGATTCATACAAGCATAAGATGAAGTTGAATGTAAACAAAACAGTCATGTGTATCTAACGCTAAACCCACCAAGAACAAGGCACAGCCCCCCAATGACTACAGTCCAAATAAATAAAGCCATACTCTTTCTTATTAAACTATAGTCTGAAAATTAAAAGTTTCTTAATTATATTTTCTTCTAATTCCTCAAACCTTTATTAAATGCTACCATGCGATAAGCACAGCCAGGCATTTGCCCATATATTTTCTCATTTAAACCATATTATAACCCTGGGAAATTGGTATGATCATTCTGAACTCACTGAATAACACAAAGCTGAGAGAGATCAAGCAGTTACATAACAAGCAGAGCTGAAATTTTACCTTAGGTCCTCAAATTCTAAGACTTTTCCATACCCTACTATTCCTTTACTAAAGTTATTTTTTAATGGATTTTGTTCATTATGCTATTACAATTGTCCCAATTTTTTAAAGATTTTATTTATTTATTTTTAGAGGGAGGGAGAGAGGGAGAAAGAAAGAAAGGGAAACATCAACGTGTGGCTGCCTCTCATGCGCCCCTCGACTGGGGACCTGGCCCACAACTCAGGTATGTACTCTAGACTGGAAATCAAACCAGCAACCCTTTGATTCACAGGCCGGCACTCAGTCCACTGAGCCACCTTTCCACCCAGTACCCCCCATTCCCTTCAGCAATCCCCACCCTTAGTTCATGTCCATGGGTCATGCATATAAGTTCTTTGGCTACTCCATTTCCTGTACTCTTCTTAACATCCCCTGTCTATTCTGTACCTACCAATTTGTACTTCTTTTTTTTTTTCCAATTTGTACTTCTTAATCCCTGCAACTTTTTCCCCTTTCTCCCCCATCACCCTCCCAACTGATAATCCTCCAAGTGATCTGCATATCTATGATTCTGTTTGTGTTCTATTTGCTTAGTTTATTTTTTATTCAATTTATTGCCATTTTGATGTTCATAGTTTTGATCTTTTTTCTTAAATAAGTCCCTTTAACATTTTATATAATAATGGTTTGGTGATGATGAACTCCTTTAGCTTTACCTTGTCTGGGAAGCATTTTATCTGCCTTTCACTTCTAAGTGATAGCTTTGCTGGATAGAGGAATCTAGGTTGTAGGTCCTTGCTTTTTATCACTTTGAATACTTCTTGCCAGACCCTTCTAGTCTACAAAGTTTCTTTTGAGAAATCAGCTGACAGTCTTATGGGAACTCCCTGGTAGGTAACTCTGCTTTTCTCTTGCTGCTTTTAAGATTCTCTCCTTATCTTTAACCTTTGGCATTTTGATTATGATGTGTCTTGGTATGGTCCTCTTTGTGTCTGTCTTGTTTGGAATTCTCTGTCCTTCCTGGACTTGTATGTCTATTTCCTTCACCAAAGTAGGGAAGTTTTCTTTCATTATTTTTTCAAATAACTTTTCAATTTCTTGCTCTTTCTCTTCTTCCAACACCCCTATGATTCAAATGTCAGTACCTTTGAAGTTGTCCCAGAGGCTGCTTAGCCTATCCTCAGTTTTTGCTTTCTTCTTTCCTTCTTGTTATTCTGATTGAATATGTTTTTCTTTCTTATGTTCCAAATCATTGATTTGATTCTCAGCTTCATCCACTCCACTGTTGATTTACTATAAATTGTCCTTTATTTCACTTAGTGTAACCTTCATTTCTGGCTGAATCTTTTTATGTTGATGAAGTACCCAGTAAGTTCCTTGAGCATCCAGATAACCAGTGTTTTGACTTCTGCATCTGATATATTGCTTATCTCCATTGTGTTTTGTTCTTTTTCTGGAGTTTTGTCCTGTTCTTAACTGGGTCATATTTCTTCATCTCCTTATTTTGGCAGCCTCCTTGTGTTTGTTTCTATGTATTATAGAGCTGCTTTGACTCTCTGTCTTAGTAGTGTGGCTTATTGTAGAGAAGCTCACTGGTAAATTGGATGAGGCCAAGCCTTAGGTAATCGCTTGAGTGGGGCAACCCGTGAGAACCAGCTTGATGGAGTCTCTGATATGGCATCACTGCTCTGTGGCTCTGTGTGGGGGAGGACTCAAAGAGGGGACAATGCCACTGTTTGGCCTCTGGAGTTTTGTCCAAGAGGAAACTGTCCCCCAGCTCTTGCCCTGATGCATACATTTCAGTTTCTCCCCTTATGCCACTGGTGCACTTCCAGCTGCTGCCCCAGTGCTGAAGCCCAGAGGTAGTGAGTCTGGGTAAGTCCTAAGTCTTTTGCAGGCCTTTTAAGAGGAGACTCCTGAGCTTCCTGCAGTTTCTTCTGCCACCCAAATCACCACTGGTTTTTACAGCCAGAAGTAATGGGGAATTATCTTCCTGGTGCTGGAACCCCGGGCTGGGTGGTCTGATGTGGGACTGGGAGCCCTCCCAATTTTTATCAATCACACATGGTGGGTATGTGACGCCCGTTGTGTGCCTCAGTGCCTCTGTGCCTCTCCATGCCTCCACACCTCTCTGCATCTCTGCCCCTCCTACCCGTCCCAATGAATATGATTTCTTTAATTCCTTGGTTGTCAGACTTCCATACAGCTCTATTTTCTGATGATTTTGTGTGATATTTGTTTTGTACTCTGGTTGTATTTTTGCTGTGGTTGTGCGAGGAGACCAGCCATGTTTACCTACGCCTCCATCTTGACTGGCAGTCCTAAACTTCTTACTAAGTTCAGTTAGTAACTGTGGATGCAAAATACCATCACTGTTAATACTAATAACAACAAACACATCAAAAGAAATATCATTTTAGGATATACTTTAAAGCATAAGATGCTTATTCCTTCATTTTTAAAATTGGATCATGGATTTTCAGGTAGAAAGAAGATTCCATATCCAATTATTCTCATTGCCACGTAAGAGCAGAGTGAAGGCAAAAGTCCAGAAAAGGCAGAAGACTAGACACTGGAAATAAACAGACATTCCTGAGAACAAATCTGGATCTGCTTTTATTTACTATCCGCTTCTCTGGGTAAGTCACTTTACCTCTCAGAATATCAGTTTCTTCATCTATAAAACAGAACCATAATTTCCCCCACAGAGCATTGACTCAAGTCAAATCAAATGGCATATAAATTACCCTAGGCCAGACCCAGAAAATCGTAGTTGATATAGTAAACTTTCAGCTTTTTTAGGAGCAAGTTAACTGATTTGCAGAATAAAGATGGGTTAAGTTAAATATCATACATTCATACACATAATAATAAACAGTACGTGTGTTCTGATTAGGAGAATATACATATTTTAAAATATAATGATAATACCCTGGTCAGGGCAACTGAGTTGTTTGGAGCACCATTCCGTAATTGAAAGCTTGTGGGTTCAGCTCCCAGTCACGGCACATACCTAGGTTGCAGGTTCGATCCTGACTCAGGGCATGGGCACATGCAGCCCCTGGCCCAGAGTGGCAGATTCTTGGTCCAGTGCTGATCCCTAATCTGGACAGATGCGGAAGGCAACCAATCAATGTTTCTTTCATGTGTTGTTTCTCCCTCTCTCTCTAAAATCAGTGAAAAGAAATGTCCTTGGGTAAAGATAAAAAATAAATAAATAAAATAAAATATCATGATAATTTTTGCCCCAGAGCAGGGATCAGATTTGCACTGCTTTGACCTATAACTCTGACCCCGCCAGTTGTAGCTGTGTCTGCTCAGCCTCTGCCCAGCTCCTTCCCTTCTTCCCATCTCGCTATCCTCGCCCCATCACGCTCTCTCCCAATCCTTGTCAAGAATTTATCTTTTCTCCCTCTTTTATCTTTTTCTTCCCCTTTTATAATAGCTGCTGCCTAACCTCCCCATGTATGCAGTTCACCTGGGAAGGTGAGAAGGGTCCAGGCCCCCTCTGTACCCAACAACAGGTAACTTATACCCCCATGACAGAGAGCTAATGTGGCTACATTTACAGGTTATTTGTGATTATCTGTGACCTCCCAACACCTTGCCTCACTCCAAGCCTCCCCATACACAAATACATGACACACCACCATTGTCAACACTTTTCTCAGTTAATTTATATTTGACTCTTACTATTGTATACCTTCCCTTCCAAATGGCCCTTCAGCTTATGTCTCTGTG
This sequence comes from Macrotus californicus, assembly GCA_007922815.1. Taxonomy (NCBI): domain Eukaryota; kingdom Metazoa; phylum Chordata; class Mammalia; order Chiroptera; family Phyllostomidae; genus Macrotus; species Macrotus californicus. The sequence goes on along the minus strand of VMDR010015564.1, from coordinate 16,392 downwards.
CTCTTAATGACAGAGAAATAATTTCCTCTTGAAGCTGCATCCCATTTGATATTTTGATAACTGAAAAATTTCTCTCTTACTAAGCCACACTCTCCTTCAGAATAATATTAATCTGAGTTTTTTCTTCCCTGTAATGATTCTCAAAAACAGGAGAAAAAACAAATCTAACCCCTTTTCTATGAAGTAAACTCTTCAGATGAGACCCTGTATCAATCAGGCTGTACCACAAAGATATGATGCAAAGTGAAAGGTGATAGTCTCAAAAGACTACATATAGTATGATCTCAGTTACATGACATTGGGGGGAAAAGTAAAACTATGGGGATGGAAAACACATTAGTGGTAGCCAAGGATAGCCTCTGAGGTGGGGGTGGCAGGCACTAGTGTTTGACTTACGAAGAGGCAGCATAAGGAAGTTTTGGGGGGCACTGAAATTATTCTGTATCCTGCTGTGTTGGTTGTTGGTGGTTACAATAACCTATGTGTGTATTAAAGCTTTAGACTACATGCCAGAAAAGGTGAATATCACTATATACATGTTTTTAAAAGAGTTATATTTATTGATCTCTTACTATATGCCAGATACTTATCATTATTTTTTTTTATTTTAATCTTCACGATAACCCCACAGGTTAGATAATAGTATTACATTCCCCACTTTATAAATAAAGAAACTGAGGCACAGAGAGATTAATCCTAGGTAATAAAACTCCATACAGGCAGAGCTTGGACTTTAACCTAAGCAGTCCAACTCCAGAACTGCATATCTTCACCACTTTCTGTGCTGTCTCTGGGAAGAGCGAAAAGGAGCTTCGTTTATGCTCTGTGCACGAAACTGCACGACCAGCTTAAGGAACAGAACCTCAGACAGAACCACATCAGCACAATTAACTGCAAATGGAGCAGAACATATGCCACCAAAACAAACGTGTCTCTGGGCCAAAGAAGTCTTAATTGCTTTTTGAATAACTAGTATTTAATCTTTTCTATTTCCAAATTCCTTTTAATACAATATCCTCTTGTTAACATACTAAATAAATTTCAAAATCAACTTTCTAAGGTCTGTGAACTCTGGCACAAAAACTTTTCTTAACTGTCCCTGAAGAAGTCCTGATTCAGATGTAAAAAATAGAATATATCAATTGGAAACTCAAATAAATTGTTTAAAAATTCAAAAACTTATTCCCTTCCTTCTCCCTCCCCACTTCCCCAAAACTAATTCCTTCCGGATATTTTTTTGGAACTAAAACCTCTTAGTAATAAGACAAACGGATAAATACACCCACGCCTGGTGCCTTGTGGTCACTCTTACACATTCATTTAGATTTTTCAGTGCCTGTAGTCTACATACCCACAAACTCCATCTCATGCACTTTGGAAAAATAAAGCTATCCACTGCAAAAGTGGTACATGGTGTGCCTGATAATTCAGCAGCAGCAGCAGCAGCTGAAAACAGAGAATAAAGGGAAAGAATTATGATGTTTTTTAAAACTAAGAGTTCCCCCAAAATGCTTACATTTGGTAAGTACTATCTTGAGATGGTAAAGTTTGCTTAGTTTTTATGTAAAGAGTTAATAGAAGAAAATTGGCTTCTGAATTTTTAATGTTCAATACATGCACGTGATTGATTTAATCACTACAGCCCTATATCCAAGACAAATGAGAGACATAGTCCTGAGCACATTCTCCATCTCAGGGTAAGAAGCATCCGAGGTCTAGGTGACATTTCTGCCTTGTGTCCACCTTCCCTAAAATATACAAGCGTTTAATGAAGCTATTCTGAGCCCATTATCATCCTCTGAACGACCATCTTTAGTCTGAAACCTTAATATTCAGAAAACTTGAAAAAAAAGAGAAATTTTTATAAAATATATAGCTGGTCTTTGAAGTCAAACAGTCGTGGCCTCCATAATTCTCTTCTTCACTATCAATGCCACACAGGACACATTCCTGTGAATCCAGTTCTCTGATCTTTTTCTCCTATAAATGTGCTTGAGCCCTATTTATCCTCCGGAGCTAACATTAGAACCAAATGAGAAGATGCTGACCTAACAAAGTTCTTGCCACATACTAAGCTGTCTGTCAGTGGCAGTTATAATTACAGTCAAGGAAAGAAACCCTACAGATGGAATAGTATTCTTCTGTGGGATTCGTAGCTTTGTTTCACAATATTTCCTTAGGCAAATTTCTCTCCTCGCTGCCTCAATATCAGGTTTGATCTTGTTATAAACTCATGGCCTTTTCGGTGTTAATTACTAGTTATCAGCACACATGGAATAAAGTGATTTTTGGTTTATAAAATTAAGCTTGCTGGAGAAATATTTAAGAGATGTGAAATGATTGCAACCTGCTGCAGCTAGCAGGCTAATTGCACAATCCTAATTCACAGGCTCAGTACACTCGCCCACACACCCAGGAAGTGTGGGGGGCAGGCGTTGTCTTGTGGAAGTCAGTAGTCAGTAGCTTATCTATTATGTGCACTCTGGAGCTGTAAACAAGACCATGTGAGTACTCAGCTAAAATGCTTCCTCTGAGTCAGTATTAAACAAACTTCCGAACTGTCAGGGAAGGAAATAAAGCCACTGTACCCTGTACCCCCAAAGACACCAGGACACAGATCACAGATTATGGGAGCTGTGTTCAATTTTGTCAGCACCTGGTGTAATGATTAAAGTAAGTTTTGTAACAAAAATAAAATGCTGCTTAATAATAACTAGGATGAATTAGAATAGGTAGCAATCTCCATATGGAATGCCTTATCAGAAATTTGCGTGACTTATTATGTGGAATGTCAGAATTTTTTAAAATCTTTGGTGTTGTCCTCTAAGAGAATGCCAGCACAACTTTCCATTTAGTGATAATAACATCAGTGTCAAGGTCTCTAACATGATTTTGGTTCAAAATGAATCGGAGGCAAATATCTCATCAATGGTGAAAAAAAAACAAAACAGCAAGAAATGGCAGATTTTCACAGACAGCATAACCCGCTGCGGTGGAAAAGACAGGCTTTGAAATCAGAAGTGCTCCCGTTCTGCATTTGCTGGCTTTGAGATCTGGGGCGAGTTGCATCGCCTTACTGAGACTACGTTTCCTCATCTAGATGATCATGATATTCACGAGGTTCTTCTTAAGGTCCAATTAGACATTACAAGAGTAAGCACTTTGACAAGTATAAAAAGCTAGACAGATGAGATACTACAATTTACTGCTTTAACCTGTAAGTGTCCTCCGGTCCACTAACACAAAAAAAAAATCAAGTTTAGAATCCCTTGGCATCGTTTTTGCTTAAAGTAAATAATGAGTTCTCAAGCTTACACCCCTTTTGTCCTAGAGCACATTTTGGTTTTTAGGAATGAAAAAAAAAAGATGGATATCAGCTAGGAAAGAAAATCTGCAGTTATAGCTCAATTCGGAGAACATAGCTCTTACATATAATTTTATTTCTGAATTTTAGACCACTGAATATAGACATCACAAATCATAAAGTAAAGGAAATGGTTAAAACACTTTACTCCTCACCAGCATCCACAAAGGAAGATGTTTCATTAAGTTTTGTCTGGGTGCTCAGACAGTGAAGTACATTACCATTTCCGGCAACCTAAAACTTGACCTCACACTTGGACTTCTGAAGGTAAACTTCCTGGGAGGAAATTAAATACAGAGAACCGCTTCCATCTTTGGATACCAGCTTTGCCAAGAACACGGTAGGAAACATTTAAGCTAAATTAATTTTTAAAGTTTTACCCTAAAATAATGAAAACTGACAGAAAAGGTAGTGTTGGGATTTTTTTTTTTTATTTAGAATAGGAAGTGAAATCAAAATGAAAGATGTCCCCAGTATCCTTTTCTACTTGCCTATTTCTTTATAAAGTGTGTTCTAAAATAAGATAACAGTTTCTCCTTCCCTTTCTGCAGTGCGTTCACTTAGACCCCGATTTCCAGACCTTAAAAATGAAAGCATTCACCCAAAAGGAGAAAAGAACTGTAACGGTCATAATTTACACACGTGACAGACATACAGTGAAGTGGAAAATGCGTTTACCTGTTTCCATTACTCAAGCCACCCAGGGTCATTCAAGCTTTGTTTCTTCTCTAAGGTGTGGTGTACCTGCGGGGTTCAGTGGACACTTTGAAAGGTCAAACAGAGTCCATCCTTCAGGCAGATGAGATGCTATTCTATTTTTAAAAGACCTCTAGAAAAGGAAATTCCACTAGCTTCCCCAGTTACACATTCCAATGTCTACCAAAGCTCACTGTCTGAACATTTTTCCTTTTCTCTTATCTAAATCCCTCATGCTGTAACTTAAGCCTGTTGCCTCCTGTCTGGTCCCTAATGGTGATGACCATCATCCTCCATAGATGAACTTCCTCACTGAGGCTCTTTTCAAATTCTGCAAGCCAGAAACAACGGGACTTCTAACCCTCTTTATCTCTGCTCTTTAATCGTGGTGGTTACAGGTTTTCCTCCGCCAATCTTGTATTCATTTCACATGTCCTTCGAACATGGTTAAGAAAATAAAGAAAATTAAAATTAAGAAAATTAAATAAAGAAAATTAAAGAAAAATAAAGAAAATTAAAATTATTCCGTTACTTTAATACACTACAACAATCTACTTGCAATTTTCTTTGTTCTCACCTCTCTTCCATACACATGCAATCATCAATGTTACCATAATGTGCAATTTTATTGAATTTATTCCAAGTTTTTAAACTCTTTCTTCAGTTTCACAACCCGGAATATGTCTAGAGTTAGTTTATCATTATAATTTTGACAAGGCGAGCATAAAGTTCAAAATTTGAAGAACTTCCTTTTTATTCAATAGAATTAAATGATTGATTACTAAGTATTGAAGTAATGCTAGGTTCTAAGAATTCAAAGCATTTAACATACATTTCCTGCCCATAAGCAGGCCATAATAGGACACACAGCCAATTAATTAGAATGTAAAAGGTTTTAAAAAAATGCATAGATAACTGCTGCATCTACCTCCGCTGTGTAGACTTAAAGGGTTGATTGAGAGAGCTGGACCTCAGGTAGGGCTGACCCCGCAGAAGCCAGGAGAGAGAAGCCACCTGCCAGATAATCAGGAGGAGCAGGAGCTCTGGATAAGTCGTCACCGCTTCCTCCACGTATGAGGACAGAGACCCTGAGGACAGAATGCTCAGGGCTATCCAGAGTTTAACTGGGCCACTAAGGAAGGATATTTGGTAAAACGCCAAGTTCAGTGGCAGCTGCCCCATATCTTTTCTGAATTGTAAGAATAAAGATGGGTTACCAGAACGAAATGGCAAATTTATGCAGCTGAGAAAACATGGTTAATAAGGTAAGGTGACTGTGGGATAAATCTTACTTGCAGATTCCTATAGCAAATGACGGAAGAACCTAGAATTATCAAGAGAGCAAAAATCTGAATGGAAAAACTGGTTCCAGCACCATAACATCCTCAAACAAATCAGTCTTAGGATCTGGCCTTCAGTTTCTTCATCTGCATGATAGATGCTGTTTCTGTGTACTGCATGATTTACATTCCAGAAAACAGCAACTATTTTTAAAGTGCATTTTATTTCCCAAAACTGAACATATGAGGTATGTCCAGAAAGTATACAGCCACGGGCTATGAAAAATAGAGACATTTATTGAAGAAGATACAAGAAATATTCTACCTAGGACAATGATGCCTCAGTCCCCTTCAAATTAGGAACCTTAGAACCTCACGCAGTTCTCCCAGGGTCATTATCAACTGCAGCACAATGTTCTTTCTGCTCTGGTAGCCGAAGCTGCGGAACAAATTTTGCCACAACACGTTTTATGCCAAAATGCTGCATTAAAATCTCGGACATAGTAGTTTTTGGAATCCCCAGATCAGCTTCTCGTTCTCATATTGTCAGTCATTGATCTTTGTTGATTGCAGCCCATACACGTTCAACATTCTCAGGTGTTCTGCTTGTTACAGGCCTTCCAGGACATGAATCACTTTAAACAGATTCTTGACCACCTTTGAAGCATTTGTGCCACACTTTTATCTGTGCAGCACTCATTGCATTGTCCCTGAAAGCCTTCTGAATCATTCATATAGATTACGCAGAGGAATGTTAAAGCTTAATGCAAAATTTGATGAAGATTCATTGCTCTGCTTGTTCAGTCATTGTGAATGCGACAGCTACACAGTTCACATGCTCACTCAACAGCATCTACTGCTCCCACTGACTAGTACAGTGAAGTCTTCATCGTTCATTCATGTGCATTCTGGTCCAGTCTCCTTGACTGCCAGGTCACGTCAATGTTCTGCAAACTGTTTTTGTTAGATTAACAACGGCTAGAGTTTTTCTGGACAGACCTTGTACAATCCTTTCTAATGAAAAAAAAAAAAAAAAACATTCTCACTATATTTTAGCCTTAGATTAAAAAATAGACTACACTCTCAAAAAGCTTAGTTTTAAAAATAGATCTCTGGTATTAAAATATTAAAGGAGATTTCAGCTGAATAGATTCTGACTGAAGAGTCCAAATGCCCAATTCTTCCTCCATTTTTCCAAAAAGATTTGTTGAGTGTTACCTCTGCCAGGCTCTGCACAAGGTATTGGCAATACTGTACTTGGGAAAACAGAATTCAGGGCCCCAGAAAGAAAGAAATGGCATACTCGAAACAGATATGGTACTTCAGAGGGTTTAGTGAAGTGTCTGTAAAGGACATGGAAAGTGTAAGAGAAACTGAAGCATCTTGAGGCAGCAACAAATGACTCTGAAGAGCAAGAAAAGAAGCCAAACCACAGAAGTTTATTACCCATAGGCCTAAATCGTCAGGAGGAGAAAGTAATTTTGGAAAAACCAAGAGCTGTAGGAGAGGACTGCCTGAAAGGAGCTCTGGCCTTCGGTAGAAAAACACAGCTGCCACCAAACCTGTCCCTCTGCTCTGTGATTGCTTAAACACAGCTAGAAGCCAGAGCACAGGGTAGCCACCTGACACCGCTCTAAGAAGTCGGCCTCTCAGGACACAGGGCAGGATGAAGATGCACATGCAGCACATCCCTGCTTTAAAAAGCACATGGTTGTGGTGGCAGAGAGATAGGAAACAGGAAAGTAAGATCACTTCAGATGATCACAAGTGTCTGAAAATTTAAAGCAAGGATATGACTGAGGAGGTGAAGGTGACTCTGATAAGATGATACTTTTGGTAAGAACATAAAGATAAGAAGGAGCTAACTATAATGATTCAGAGAACATTCTAGCAGGGGGAATAGCAAATGTAAAGGTCCTGAGGCAGGGCTCTTGGAGTGTTTGAGAATTGGGGAAAAGGCCAAGTATTTCCAAAGAAGGTTAAGGAAAAGACAAGTGTAAAAAAATGAGATCAGAGTAGTAGGCAGCACGCACATCTTGTGGTAAAAGGCAAGGAAATCATAGCAAGGAGTTTGGACTCCACTTTAGTGCAATGGGAAGCCACTGAATGATTAAATTCACTGGATGAATGTCCTTTTGTTTACATGTTCCAGAGATCACCTAGGCTGCAATGTGAAGAATAAAGTTTAAGGGCACAAAAACAGAAGCAGAAAGGCCAGTTACATGGGTTAATAACCCCCACTTATTTGCAGGGGATAAGTCCCAAGACCCCCACTGGATGCCTGAAACTGTAGGTAGTACTAAACCCTACATACACTGTTTTTTTCTGTACACATATACCTATGATAAACATTAATTTATAAATTGGACACAGTCAAAAAAATTAACAATAATAACTAATAATAAAATGGAGCAATTATGACAATATACTTGAATAAAAGTTATGTGAATGTCGTCTCTCTCAAAATACTTTATTGTGCTATCTTCACCTTTTCACGTAAAAGAAGCACTTCACAACTTCTCTTTGGTACACCTGAACTGCCAGCATCACTCTTCTCATGCTTTGGGGCCACTATTTGGGAAAAAGAAGGGTTACTTAAACACAAGTACTGTGATAGCAGAACAGCCCATATGATAAGCCAGACGGCTACTAAGTGACTGAAGGGTGGGACACATCTACAGCGTGGATATGCGGGACAGAGGGATGCTGCCCATCACAGGCAGGATGGAGCAAGACCTTGAGAGATTACTCAGGACAGGATGGCATGCAGTTTAAAACTTTTGAATTGTTTCTTCCTGGGATTCCCATTTAATATTTTTGGACTGTGGTATACTGCAGGTGAGTGCAAAGGCAGAAAACAAAGCTGCAGATAAGGGGGCAATGGTGTATTTCAGAAGTCCATAGAGAGTTGATGGTGTTTTGGACTAAGATAGTAACATGGGTACTAAAAAGAAGATACTGGACTTTCAGGATTAAAGATTGAGAACAAAAAAGAGAGAGAAGGAAAAAACAATGACTCCCATATTTTTCCACTCATCTGTAATGCACTTCTTGCAAGTTATATAAAAAGATTTGTATTTCCTTAAACATACTCTATTTGCTCATACTTCTGTCTTTGAATTTGTAGTTTTTTCTTTCAAGAATGTCCCCCCTTCCTGGTCCATGTATCTAATCCAGACAGTTCATTGTTCAAGACTCAGTTATGGGAATACTTGACTCAAGAAGCTGCTCTGAATACCCTAGTCTGAGTTGGCCTTCTCAGAACTTCCCACAGCAACTTCTGCATGCAACATTTATCACTTTCCTATTGACTTGGCTCATATCAGGAAAGAAGCAAGGAAAAACAGCATGAAATGGGGTAGAAAATAGAAGAAGGAAAAACTAAAATCACCTTTGAAAGGGATGAGTTTCAGGAAAATACAGCAGGGCAGCTGTTGGTGACTGGGAGAACTGTGTGAGGTCCCAAGGTGCCTACTCTGAAGGGGACTGAGGCATCATTGTCCTATGTCCAATGTTTCTTGTATCTTGTATCTTTCTCAATAAATGTCTCTTTTTCATATCCATGGCTGGATACTTCCCAGACAGAGGCCTACTGCATTGGAAAGAAAAAATCAACTCGCGCTAACTGGTTACATCCAAGGAAGTCGGTAGGGAAGAAATTGATGTAATTTTTACTTTCACTTTCTACATTATTACCTTTGTGGCATTTAATCTTTCAAAATTAGAAGATAGTCAACATTAGGTTCTAAAATCAGGGACAGGGGAAATGAAGACATCAAAATAAAGAAATAAAACTTCCTATATACAAATGTATGCAAAAAAAGAAAGAAAAGAAAATTTAGTCTCTTAATGCCCATCAAATTTTGATGTCATATGCTGGGAAGGTGGTTTTTGAGGAAAATAACAGAAGTAAAAATTAATGTGTGAGAAGAACTAGCCAGGAACAGACCAAATGCCACCAAAATGTTGACAGCACCAAAGTTTATCACTTCGTGTGTAATCGTGATGTAAAGTGGAAGCAAGTCTATAAACCCCTTTAGTTTCAGGGTTTTAGTTTCATACCAGTTCTGAGATGGCTTTGTGCTATTTTCTGTATCTCTTTAGCTGCTAATTAAATATCAAGTTATATGCTAACCTTTTCTTTTTCTCTTGTGGAATCTATTCCTCCAAATACCTAGCACCATTCTTTTCTTTCTTTTTTTCCCTCAATGATATTTAATGGGCATCTCCTATGTACCGCTTTGCTAGGGCCATTGATACTATCATTAGCAATATAACGCCCTTCTGATGAGGAGGGTCTAGACTTATGTCTGATTTTAGCATTTGTCTGACAGTATAACTTCAAGTAATTTATTTAATCTTTCTGAGCATCAAATTTCTCATTGTTAAAGAGAGGGAGACGTATTACATATATGGAATTGTGTTGAGATAGATATGATTTATTTGTTTATTCAGGCATTAGTTCAATAAACACTAAATTCTCTCCATGTGCTTCATGAACCAAAAATAATAAATCAATAGTGTGAGTGACTATTATGAGTATGCAATGAAATAAACTGGTAGGTTTTGCTTATTGGTTTGCTTTGTTTAAAAAGTTTTTTCAGCCACTGTATTCTATAAATTTAAGCACCACAATGTCATTTTCTAGTTCAGGTACAGTGACCATTTCAGTGTCTAAATTGAACCAGTAAGTTGTGCATCTGCTGAAGAAGATAACATTTTACTTCTAAATATTCAAGTAGACAGCCAACAAAACTAGAAAGTAAACTGAAGGAAGAAGAAAAATAATGAGTAAACAGAACATAAGGAAAAGCAGGAAATTTGGGGAAACGATGTTGAAATGTGCTGTCTCAGAATCACACGTGCTCCTGTTTTTCTATTAACATTTTTATTGTAAGGGTTATCTCAAGAAAGGCAGATACTTTACTGATAAACAGTTTGTTGATTAAAGTTCTGTGGAACATTTTTTTTTTTTTATTTCCTCACCTGTGGACATTTTTTTTTCACATTGTTTTTAGAGAGAGAGGAAGAGCAAGAGAAAAACATTGATGTAAGAGAGAAGCTCCAACTGGGGGATCAGTGCCAGACCGGATCCTATGCCATGGGGACTGGGGGTCGCAAGCACCTGCACCCAGACCAAGGATCGAACCCACAGCTTAAGTATGTGGCCTAACCAGGAATCGAACCCTCAACCCTTTGGTTACAGGAGGGCGCTCTAACCAACCGAGCCACATCAGCCAGGGCTCGGAGCATATTATAAGACTGACTTAGCGTGAGATGCCTGTGGTGTTTGTTTTGACAATTGCATTACTGATTTTTGAGACGAAATCCCACAGCTATCTTTATATTATAATACATAAGGTAAACAACAGCTGTGGTGGAAAAGCTGCATTTATATGGCCAAAAAACAAGATTCAAAGGAAGAGAAACATTTTATTTTAAAACCCACAACTTGCACCCAATCTTACTTCTTTACCCACATTGGTGTGATTCATTTATACAACAACATTTTTCATACTTGCTATCTCCAATCTAATATCAACTTTTCACTTGATCAAGACTACATTTTAAATATATGCACATATATATTTATTTTATGACCCCCAAGGAATTTGAAAATTCCTCACATATGCCACTGTTCCCTTAATAATCATGTCAGCATCATGCCTGACAACCAGGAACAGGAAGTAAACCCGGGTAGAAAATGCAGTAAAATAAGAGTCAAAAATCAGTGGACAGACCACATAGCTTTGAAATGAGTGGAGTCTCTAAGACTTAAAGTAAAAGGCACTGTACATTAGTACTCTACTCTAGTGGGAAAAGTTTTCCACAAGGATACAGGTTAGCAATTCTGATAGTGCTTCACATGTGCAGGGGCGGGGAAAGGTTGGTTCACCATTGTGATGATGCAAAACACAGTTTATTCTTGCATTATTATTTACTAATTATTGTACTATTTTCCATATGAACAAGTATAAACCTACTAGTGGGAGCATACAGATAAAGCAAGGAAATCCAATGTGATACAAGGAAAATGAATTATAGTTGGAAACATCGGTATTAACTCATGCTTAGGTTGCTTTAGAAATAGGTAGCTACATACAGAGATTGTGTGTGTGTGTGTGTGTGTGTGTGTGTGTGTGTGTGTGGCTTAGCGGACTCATATAATACTTTGTTTTCACAGCTGAGAGGTCTTAGAAGCAACTAAATCTACTAGCAATAAGTATATACCTGGTGCCCAGATCTTAGTTTCTAAGAAAAAGAAATTAATTAAAGGAATCAGGGCTCATTGAAGAAATGGCTGATTCTAGATATGCAAGATAAGCCTGGAATATCTTGTAGTGACAAAAGTTAAGAAAGTATTTTTAGAAAAAAAAGAAAGAAGAAAGAAAGAGAAAAAACCTATATTAATAGGGGTATGTCATGGAGATATAGAAGCCAAACTGCAAGAGCTTTCCATGGCCAAATTTGGAATAATTTGGGCAGCAAAATAAATAAAAGTATTAGATTTTAACCCAAAGTATAAAATAAATATCCATAAGTATATACTGTTATAAATATAAAAATGATTGGCTATATTAACAAATGGGGAAGAAGAGAAAATCTCCCATGCAGAATTCCAAATAATGTATTTTCATGCTCAAAGAAATAAAAAAATAAAAGCATAAATGCCAACACTTTCTTTTTAATCTGATGAGATACTTTGATTTTTTTTAATTTTAGCTTTATTGTAGTATAATTTCCATTGAGGTAAAACTATAAGATATTTGAAGTGATTCATCACGGTGATTTAGTATAAGCACACATTGGGAAAGGGATTCCTCCTATCGAGTTAAATACGACACCCATCCCCTCACACATTTACTCTTTTCTGTTTTTGGTGAGAACACTTGAGTTCCATTCTCTTAGCAAATTCCAGTGATACAATACAGTGCTGCCAGCTGTAGTCACCATGTTTTACATTAGGTCTTCAAACCTATTTATCTTGCAGCTGAAAGTCCGCACTCTTACAAATCTCTCCTTATTTTCTCACTCCCAGCCCCTAGAAACCACTTGTCTACTCTCTGTTTCCATGAGCTTGACTTTCTTTTTTCCCATTTCTTAAATGTGGACTGTGCACAACGACTTCTTTCGAAAAAGTACAGTACTTTTAAAAAAGGTAAAAAGCACAACTTTAGAGTGGCAGAACTTGACAAACACTGCGGGTAATCAAGGTTAACATCATCACGGCTTTGTCATGCTGACAGATGTACCTCAGATCTCCTGGGGTGAAAATGGCAATTTGTGCCTATGATCTTCCTCCCAAATACCCATAACCCCAGTCAAACCATGAAAAAACACCAGACCAGTTTGAATAGAGGGGCGTGCTACAAAATATCAGTGCTCCTTAAAACGGTCAAAGTCATCAAAATCAAGGTTGGCGTGAGAAACTGTCACATCCAAGAGGAGCCAAAGAAACATGACAATGTAATGTGCCATTCTGGGTGAGATCCTGGAACAGAAAAATATTAGCAAAAACTAAAGAAATCAAATAAAATAAAAACTTTAGTTAATGATAATGGATCGATATTAATTCATTCATTGTAACAAATGTACAATAATAATGAAAGATGTTAATGATAGGGAAAACTGGGTATGAGGTTAATGGGAACTCTTTGTACTTTTTCTCAATTTTTCTTTAAGTCCAAACTGTTTTTGAAAAAATCTATTTTTAAAGTAGACACTTAAGATGCATTTGAAAACATATCAATCCTTATAATTTAAAAAAATAACAAGATGTTTCCTAAATATGATATATTTGGGAAATTTCTAAACTTAGGAGCTTTAGAAGAAATCACAAAGGAAAGGTTGTATGGATCAAATAACTTACAAGTTTCTAAAAAGGTATCTAAAATTAAGCCCTAGCTGGCTCAGGAGATTGAGTGCTGGCCTGCTATTCAAAGGGTCACTGGTTTGATTCCCAGTCAGGGCAGATGCCTGGGTTGTAGGCCAGATCCCCAGTAAGGGACGTGAGAGAGGCAATCACACAGTGATGTTTTTCTCCTCTCTTCCTCCCTCCCTACCCCTCTCTAAAAATAAATTTTAAAAAATCTTTTTTAAAAAATAAAAAAATCTCTAAAATTAAAAGGCAAAAAAAAAAAAAACTCCACCCTGAGAAAATATACGGGATGGGGCAAGAGTAGGTTTACAGCTGTGAGTACATGAAACACAAAGTTTATTCTTATATTATTATTTATTCATTATGATATTATTTTCCATATGAACAATCTACCATACTTTTGCCACACCCTGTATTCAAATTAAAAACAATAAATAACTGTTGACACTCTGAATTGACATGGAGTGCTTACAAATTTACTTTTTAAAGAAAACTGTTTCAAAGGGCCACAAGACATAAAAGGCAATTGAGAAAAGAGGAAATAAAAGTTCTTAAATAAAAAAGGGAAATTATACCTGCTACTCAAAGAAATAAATAAAAATTAAAGAGCAAAAAGAGAAAAAATACTATTCTATATCTGTTAAATTCCAAAATTACGTAAAATTTTATATAATTTTATAACTGGTTATATATAATATAAAAATTACATAATTATATACAGCCTATATATACATACAGCTGGTTTATATAAATTTACAAACAAGCAGATAGTCTCATCAGACGAATACTCATGAAAGTGTCAGTGGATACATAAACTTTTGGTGTATGTTTACAAGAGCCTTAAAGGTTGTTCTCACGTGACTGTGACAGCCTAGCCAAAGGCCTGGCACACTGTTTCCACGAAGGGCTGGAGAGCGAGTATTTTAGGCTTTGTGAGCCACACAGACCTTGCTGCCACTGCTCAGTTGTGGCCTTGTAGCACAGCAGTCGCCATAGACAATTCTGTGCATGAATGGGACTTTGTTCCACTAAAACAGACACTGTGCCGTATTTGGCCCATGGTTTGCCAATCCCTGATGTCTCCTAAACAATGACAGAAGTGAAAGAAAATGCATGGAGCAGAATTACGTGTATTGTAAGAGCTCAACTAGGTAAAAAGTATTTGTGGAGAAAATGTTAGCAGAAACAGCATCAAAATGTTAACCAGAACACTTTCCAGACAGTGGAATAAGGACTATTTTCCCTGCTTATTCCTACAATTCCACTTCTGTGTGTATTAAAAGTAAGAAAATGAAAGTGCTTTTACCAGTAAGCTAGAGGTTCCCGGGCCAATCTGAGATTTGAAAGTATTCTTATTTGTGATATATTTTTGTACATTCAAAAAATATTTTGGTTAATCTTCGTTCAGTTCTCCATAACAATGGGCTTCCTTTGACATTCACAAGTTATACTTTAAAATAGCACTCGTTTCTAATCAATTTCAATTATGATTCTAATTCTATTGTTAGCTATTCATGAAATGCCTCACTGCTTCCGGAGCTTCTGATACTTTATGGGGGGATTGCCTAAAGCCACAATATTGGAAGATGTTGCCTGCTTTTCTAAAGTCCTTCATAATGACTCATGTTCTTAAAAGCCTCTGTTTAGGTGACAAAAGAACCACTGTTGTTAGGAGGGATGTACAGTGCATTACACAAGTTTACCCTGGCAAGCCACAGGCCCTGCTCTGCAAACCTGCGTCAGCACTTTTCAGCCCCACTAACATGGAGGCAGATGGGTGTGTGAGCGGCTCCAGGCTTCCACAGGGCCAACCAAAACACAGAAACAAAGGCCTTTATAAGCTCAATGCTGACCACAGTCCCTACAGTATTGCTCAAGTCATGCTTTTCTCTTGACTTTCCGTATACAGAATACCTCTTACCTGAGAGAAATCAGTTTTCATTCAGAGCCTAGGACAAGTGAGAGTGTGTAATTTGCTCACTTTGGAAAGGGAAAATGAAGACTTTTCCAGCCTTTCTCTAAAAACTTACAAAACATACCAATGGCTTTCTGAACACAGAGGATGCAAACCAAGGGTAACTGGTTAGCCTCGAGCAAAGGTACTCACTGGGCTGACATTACATAAATAAAGAAAAATAAAAAATGAAACCATTATCTGAGACCAGTTGAGGGAGAGAAAGATGTGCTTATTCATTTTCACTAGAACCTCAAAGAGCCCTACCCTGGCCACCATAATAAGTGTTGTCATTTCCTGTCCTCCACCCCATCCATTATTCTCTCAGAAGGACATTTGAGCTATCATAAAAGTTTGTCACTATATTATAATTTATATTTATTAGTTTTTCTTTGTTTCCCTCACTAGACACGTGCTCTTTGTGAGGGCAGAGACCATAGTCTGTCATTGTTATTGCTATGTTCTATTTTCCATAGTAAATACATGAAAAATATGTGCTTAATGTATAAACAAATAACAGAATAATTTAGTAGAAAGACTGGATTACTAGTCACATAATACATTCTAGGCTGCCTCTACCATTAACAAGTTAGGTGCATTACTGAGCTTCCCACTATGGTAATACTGTGTGGTACCCACCCCAAATCTCAGCAACGTATATCAGAAAGCATCTATTTTTGCTCACAAGTCTGTGAACTTACTGAGGCTCTGCTAGGTTTGATTACAGTCAGCCATCAGGTTAGAGTCAGGTTGGATCCACATGTCTCTTCATTCTGAGGCCAGCAGAAACTTGGAATATGCTTTTTCACGGTGACTGACAGAGCACAAAGAGGAGAGCAGAAACACAAAAAAACTCTTAAAACTTCAGCTTGAAGCTAACAGACTGTCACTTCTGCCTACGTTTTATTGACCAAAGCAAGTCATATGGCCAAGCCCCACATCAGGAAAGCAGGGAAATATACTCACCAAGTATATTCCACCAACAGTATACCATGGACAAATAATATAATCTACCACATTACACAAGCGAAATTCATGAAGTTTCAATTTCTGGGAAAAGAACAATTCTAGTCCTGACTATGCACTGGGCTCTTGTGAGGGTCAAATGTTTTTGTGTAGACATTATGTAATTAAAACTGATTAACGAAGAGCTAGACATTGTGTAGGCACCAGACAATGATTGAAAATGACCAGTCATTTTCTTTTCTTGTAGAAAGAC
>VMDR010015563.1:0-22149 GCA_007922815.1 Macrotus californicus | reverse complement strand
AAAGGTGCTCAGAAAAGGCGACACCACCCTGGGTTCCCTCTCTGAGACCCCTACCTGGGAGGACTCCCCTCTCCCCCACCCTTCCTTGTGCCAGCTCTTCTGATGGCGGGGAATGCATTAATTTGCTTTTGAGCCAGCCCAGAGAGAGGTGACTGGTGGGACACAGAGAATGGCCACTAGCTCCAGTCATGGCTAAGGCCCCTCCTCCTTGCTCTCATGGCCATATCCAAGAAGATCTCCTGGAGGCTAGGCCGCGGCGTTGCTCTGAAGTGACGTCAGGTTTTCGGGAGCTCTCACCAGTGGGTTATTCATTCTGCCTGGGAATTTGAAGACAGCCCGAGACCCTCACTCTTCCCTGTAGCCTTTCTGGGCTGGGGGTATGGAGGGAAGTGGGCTGGAACTTCAGGGGCTTCAGGTTCTCTTCTGCCACTGTCACAGGGCCTGGCCTTAACCACAACCTCTTTGAGATTCCCACCTTGGCCGTAGCGGAGGCCTGGCTTCACAGTGTAGCTCTGCTGTGGGCAGTTCACCTTCGGGTCCAGGGCAGGCCTCTGTCCCTCTTTGGTCTTCCGTGTTCTCATCTGTAAAGTGGGAGGGTAGTACTGGTTGGTCTCTGAAGGCTCTCCCAGCCCTGCCAGGCTCTGGAGTAAATGCCCCAAAGAATCCCCCCCTTCCTCTCTGCCAGCCCTGTCAGAGGGTATGTGATGATGGTGGGGACAGAGGACCTGGTACAGAGTAGGATGTGGGGGTGAGGCAGAGCAGGAGTCTCAGTGGTTCCTGGCTCTCTGGCTTGAGCAATGGGTTGATGGCATGTTGTTTACTGAGTCAGGAAAGAAAAAGAAGCAAGAGTGGGTGTGGGGAGGGAAGATGAGGTCAATTTTGGATTCCCTGAATTTGAGGTGTTTAAGGGATGGGCCTAAGCAGCCAGTATAGAGGTGAGCTTGAACTTGAACCAGGGATATCTGCATGGAAATCCATGTTCTCTGTAGCCTACCAGTCTGTGCAGAGTACGTAGGCACAGTTGAGATATGGGGGGTTCAGGAAGGGTCAGATAGGCCTTGTGTTCAGGGCAGGGCCAGCACCTGGTAATATTAATGGTGGGGAGAGCTCCCTGGAGGAGGCCATTGAATGTTATGTTCTCTAGATACCTCTGTAGACGGCAAGGTCTGAAGGGGAATAGGCAAGAAACACAGATACATCCTAGAAGGCCATGTTCAGCAAGGTTATGTGACTCGTCCAAGGTCACACAGCTAATAAGCAGTGGAACTAGGATTATAACCAAATATGCCTCACTCCACTGTCTCTGTTCTCAACCTTACAGGATAATGATCTCAGGGCATGAGGCCTGGTGCGGGGAGAGGGAAGGGCCAGGAGCTACAGAGTGCAATGGGCTTAGTCTCTCCCAATCCAGGTCAATACTTTCCCCATATGTGGCCAAATGCTAAGTCAACAAGGGATAGCAGAGCTTTGGCCCTTGAAGCTGTAGATCACAGGGGCTGGGACTGTCCTAGCTTTAAGACAGATCTGACTCCAGGTACAGGATTGCCTTTGCATGTAGGTGGCCTGGGTAACTACTTAGTACCTATGAGTTGAGGTGCACCCAGAATCTCCCTTGCCCCCCAAACTGGGCTGTCATTATGTCCAATAGCCCATTAGTGCACCCTGACTTAGGAACAGACACAGCTCAACAAGGCTCCTCCCAGCAGGGAGCATTTCACACAGAGGGGACTCACCAGACAGTTTTTCCGAGAAGGGACTCTTTCTCCAGGCTTTGTAGAAGGCCAGTCTGCCCTGTGAGGGTCTGGTTCATCTGACAGAAGGGCAGGGAGCTGCTGGGCATACCAAGCAGCAATGGTGACAACAGTGACGAATGCCAGCAGTGCAGGGAGTATGCAGTGTCAAACGGGGTGCATTGCTCTCCATGCAAATTAAAAATTAAAATTAATCAAACATTCAAATTGATTTCCTTCCCGTCTGTTTGCTCTGCTGTGCCAGTCAGATGCCTGCCTTCCCCACCCCCCACCCCCCAGCCCAGTCCATCCCAGCTTCATACCAGGGCTGGGCAGCTCAGGCTGCCGCACAGGTCTTTGTGATAGGCCTGGGGGAGCCGTGGGTGCCTCATTTCGGCATTGGGGAATTGGGAAGGGTCGACCCAGCAAGGTCCCCGGGCCTGAGACCCAGTACTGGCTTTGGAAAGGGGGCAGGCAGGAAGAGACATCACTCTGGTCCACAGGAAACATCTGTGCTGAGCTGGGAGGCAGAGCCCTAGAGAATACATCGGCGGCCATCATTAATTGACATTATGAGCCTGGACACATCTTGTCCCTTTTCTGAGCTCAGTTTCTCCATCTGTGGAATGGGGAGAGAGGCAGATGGAATAAATCTCTCCAGGTTCTAGCACTGGCCTATGGACTGGCCTTCTCTGGGGTCTGACCACCAACCCTACACCCCCACCCCCAGTCCAGTGAGTCAGGAGTCCTGGCCTCCTTCCTCTCCAGGCAGGCCCTGACCTGCCACTCATCAAGTGTGCAATGATAGGCGAGACATGTAACATCTGTGAGCCTCTGTTTCCTCACGGGTAAAATGGGGATGATAATATTAGTGCCATGTGGAGGGAGATCAGCACACAGAGGTTTTATGAAACCGGCAGCTATGGGGGGAGGGATGGGGGGAGAAGCAAGATAAGGCAGAGGGAGAAGGTGGATCGCTATGGGTTGGGACTTGAGTGTTCTTTGCAAGGTTGTCCTGAGTTGGGGCAAGAGCTTTGTGCCTTTATCCACTGCTTTGACTTGTCACTGGGTGCAGGTGACCATAGAAGGGCGAGGCCTTGGGCAAGGCACACCTCTCTGAAATGGGAATGATAATACCAGGATTAGTGTGAGGATAAACCCAATGAATAAAATCTCCTGATACACAGTTAAGAGTAGAGAGAAGGAGGGAAATTGAAGCGGGTAGAAGGTGGTCAAGAAAGGCTGTGTAAGAAGGAAAGGAGCTGAGAAGTGGATGCAATGCGCGGAAGCTAAGTGCGGGTGGGGACAGGCGGGGAAAGACTTGGAGGTGGGGAGATGGGATTGGCGGGTGGGCATTTCTCTAAACTCTTGGTTACCCTGTTTACTTTTCAGCCTGACCCAGGAAGCCACGGGTTGGCAGAGAAGGCAGGCAGGAAATACCCACTCCCTCCTGGGACCCAACGTGGGCAAGTCAGCCCCGGGCTGAAGCTGGCTTGGTGACTGGGTCTGGGACACTGCCAAAGTCTCCTCCACTGGTCTGTGGAGATGGCTGAAAATAGCAGAGGGGCCCTGGGCAGGCATCTGCAGGGGTAGGGACTCAACCCTTGTGGCAGGAAACAGCCAGCTCCCAGCTTCTGGTGAAGGAGCTCCTTCCTGGAACTGCTCACATTGGCCTTGTTCCTGGGCCCTGGCCCCCAGCTGCTGCTGCTCTGGCAGTGGAGACCTGTTCCTCCAGGTGGGCCTGTTTATTATTCATACCCCGCCTCTCTGTAAAGCCCGCTGGGAGCAAAGGTGGAAGTAGCTCCTGGCCACCAGCACAAGGGCAGGACACAAGGGGGCCCAAAGGGGACCTCTGTACCTGTCTGGCTCTGTGCAGAACTGCTGGATAGAGGGCCAAGGCCTGGGTCTGCTGAGGGAAAATAAATGACTTAGACTTATGTGCATGGCCTGTGTGTGGCACACAAGCTTGACCCTGTGCCTAGGGAGGAACTGGAAGCTCAGAGAGGGCATGCAATGTATCTGAGGTTGCAGAGCAAAGCTGGGGCCATGAATTCCCAAGCACAGACACAAAGGCTGTGTGGCTCCCAGAACCAGAAAGCGGGAAACAGGGACAGGGATGTAGAGCGCTCGGATGTCAAGGACTCTAGGGAAAGTCTGTTTGTTTCTGTCTGGCTTCCCCAGGGCCCACTCGGGAGCCCTGGGAAGACTCCTCAAGAGGCGTGTTGAGCCAGAGCAGGCAACAGTCGTGAGCTCATCTCCCTAGAGACCCCCAGGAAGTCTGGTAGGAAGGTAGAACGAAAGCGGCCAGGCAAGGAAGGAACAGAAAGACAGCAAGGGACTTTGGAATGGGCCGTAAAGCCAAACTCAGGCGGGGGGGGAGGAAAAGGCCATTTGCTGAAGACCTGCTGTGTGCTGGGTCATTTGTTCACCAACAAATGGGCCTGGGTATTTTTATTTCCACTGTACAAAGGAGGACACCAAAGCTGGAATTGGCATGGGGTATGCCTGACACCAAAGCCTGGGGTCTTTACAAGGCACCTTGAGGTGTGCGCTTTCCCAAGTCTGGCCCTTGTTGGACTCATACCCTAGCCAAAACGGAGCCTGGGCTTCTCCCACTTCCGCTCTGGTCAGCGGGGGAGGCTGTGCTGCGTCCTGCTGCAGAGGTGGGGAGCGGGGGTGCGACTGGGCAAACCGACGGAGAGCAGGCCTCTTTCAATAGCTGCTGGATTTCGGAAGCCCTTAGGTACACCTCTGCAATGGCTGAGAGATGGGGAGGGCTTCCGCCTGGATTATTCAGTGGCAGTCCTGCTGCCACACCAGGACGAAGTTGAAACTCCTCAGTCTGAGGCTCTTACACCCGCTCTTCCCCCAAATATGCTCATGCTTCCTTACTTTCCACTTCCAGGTCTTCCCACAGGCTCTTCTCTTGGCATGGGATGCCCTTTGTGTTCCCTTCTGCCTGGTCAACTCCTACTCATCCTTCGATTCCTGGCTTCAACCTCGCCTCCTGCAGGAGCTCTCCTAGACCTCCTCCACTCCCCAGAGCTCCATCACAGCCACTGCTGTTTCAGTTTCTGAGGGCAGGAATGTGTCTAAATCATCTGTCTGTCCCCAGGGCCTAGCACAGGATGGGGCACATAACAGACTTTTAGTAAACAAATGACCAAAATGCATTCCTCTCTGGGGGTTGGGGAGCAAGGGTCTGTCTGGGGTGGGCGACCAGGAAGATGACATGTTCATGCACCAGCCCTATCCAGGATCAGGCTGACCAGGAGTCTAGGGGTGCACTTTCTTTCTTAGGGGTGTCATGAGGGTCCAAGGAGACCTTGGATGTGAAAGAGCCTTGCAAACCGCAGTGTGCTGTCACTAGTAGGTCCCTGTACCTCTTTGCCTTGTTCCACGGATGAAGAGGATGGAGAAGGACGAGTATAGAGTGAGGGAAGGGGCAGCCCAGGGCTAACGAGGGAGTGGTGGTGGCCCCAGCTCTCAGAAGCAAGGAGTGGGTGGAATTCTAGAGGCTGAGGGCCTGACTTGGGTCTCCCTCTCCTGTGGGATCTAACACCACAGAGGGTGGGCATGGTCCCAGAGATGATGGAAACCAGCGTCCTTCCAAGAAAGTGTAAACTGAGGCCCAGGGAGAGGCAGACATTTGCCCAAGGTCAGACAGCAGGAGTGGGAGGCCCACCTGTGAGCTCCGTCTTCCCAACATGACAGGTGTCTTCACCCTGGGCTCAGATTCAGACAGCTGCTTCCCTGCCCTTCCTCCCCTGGCCACGCAGTCCCAGTGCCCATGCTGACTGCCTCCGCGCCACCAGCCTGCCCCTCGGCTTAGCCGCCAGGGAGCACTGAGCGCCCCTGCATGGCGTGGTCAGGGCAGCTTCCACAGCTCTCCTTGACTCACCTCCAGGAGCGAAGGCTTGGCTGGACCGCAGCGCACCACGGTCCCGGCTACGTCACCGCTTCGCACTTTCCCGGTGGCGGCGAGGCCGCCCTCCTCGGTGCCCCTGGGTGGGGCAGGTCGGACCTGGTGCGCTATCCCTTTAAGCCCGAGGGAGATGGGAGTTGGTAGCGGGAGCCGAGGCTAGTGCCGGACGTTGCCGCCCGACAGGCACGAGCTAGGAGCCGGGAGAGAGCAGATTGCTGAGGGGGCGGCAGGCCCAGGGCAGCGGGCTCCGGCGTCTCAGCGTCCCCTCGCCGCCCACTGCGCGCTCGAAACCTGGGCCTGGCGAGCAGTGGGCGGCGCCCAGTGTAATGCGGAGAATTTTAGAGGCAGAGCGGGGCGGCGGGGAGCAGATGGCGCGGGAGAGGGCGGGGGCCAGGTAGATCGCGGGAGAGTGGACCGGGCTCGGGGGCGAGGGGCAGGTGGAGAAAGGAGAATAGGCGCAGAAGGGGCAGTGACAGAGAAGGGGAGAGAAAGAGCGTGAGAGCCCCCGGCTGCGGGCGGCAACGCGGGCGACGAAGAGGGAGCCGGAGCCGCTGGGTGCGAGCACCCGGAGTTGGGCGCCCTGGCCGAGAGCGCGGCCGCAGCCGCGTCCCGGTGGGGCGTGGTGGCGAAGCAGGGACGCCAGAAGGGCTCGCTCTGGGAGTGGCAGGGAACCTGAGGTGGGGTCAGGCAGGAAGGGAGCTCAGGTTCGCTCTGCGGGGGCCGCGCTCTGGGGACCCGAAGGGCCGGGGCGCCGGGCCCTTTGGTGCGGCGGCGGGATGCGCGCGCGCTTGCGCGCGCTTGTGATCTCTCGGGCTGGAGGAAGCGCGCGTTAGGAATTCTGCTGCCATCGCAACGTGGAGGGCAGCTGGCAGGAGCGGACGCGCAAGGGAGCGTAGGGGCCCTCCCGCGCACACGCACACGCCGCGCGCGACCACAGTGGTCGCGCGCGCACACATGCCCTTTCTGCTCGCTCATTGCTGCTGCCACAATCTCGGAGCCGAGCCTTGCGGAGCGGGAACCGAGCTGGAGGGGGAGCCGAGCCGGAGCGGGAAGCAGAAAGGAGGCAAGCCGGGGATGAGGCCCCGGAGCGGAGCTGAGCGCGGACTGCCCTCCCGGGACGGTGAGTGGGGCCAAGCCGGGATGCTGCGGCGAGGCTGGAATCGCGGGGCGTGGGGTGTCTGCCGGCCAGCTGTGCAGTGTGCGCGGCCTCAGATTGGGCGGGAGGCTGCGGTGGGGATGGGGCGTTGGGTGCGCGCTCGTGGGTGCGTGCACGCGCGGAGCCGGAGTGGGGCGCGTTCGGCACCCCAGTTCGTGATCGCGCGCCTTCCCTCTGCTCAGCCCCGCCTAACCCTCTCCTGCCACCAGAACCCCGGTGACTTGAAGCAACTTTGTGTGTGCGGGGAGAAGATGGAAACGCTTTAATGGTAGCACTCCGACCTTTTTTACCTGAGGAGAGAGCGCAGGGGAGGAATGGGGCGGGGCGCAGGCTGTGCTGCCGGGCGGGCGGAGGTGCGTCTCTAACCACCCCGTCCGCGCAGCCGCCCGCTCTCCGGAACCTCCGTCCAGCCCCGCTGCGCGGCGCAGGAGCCACTCCCGCTGTCGGACTCCTTTGATCCTGCCAGAGTCGGGAGGGACTGCGAGGCTACAGTTTCCAGGTCCGGGGTCCGAGAGGTCGTCTTCCCAGCAGGCTGAGGATATGGGGCTTGAGGTGGGGGAGTGGTGCCCAGTGTGTACGTGTCGGTGTCTCCTCGCCTTCTGTTCCGTGGGAATGTCGGCTGGAAGAAGGGAACTACCGGAAGGGTACATAGCTCACCAGAGGCTGGGGATGTGAAGGGACACCGTTAGGCCCGCTGGCCTGGTGCCCCACCGTCCCTGCTTTGCTTGGAGCCATGCTCCTTCGTGCCTTGCCCAGTGTGACGAGGTTGTGGCTGTGCGGGGCCCCTGACCCCCATCCTCGGGCCTCCTCTCACGCTCCTGTCCTGTGCTGGCTGCCTCAGGGAACTCCCTAGCTCCCTCCCTCACCAACGCCAGCTCTGCCCCTGCAGTGGAAGGCGGGATGGGGAGATGCGGTCCAGGATGTTGCCCCTGAGACAGAGGGAACTCTGTGTCCCCAGGAGTAAGAAACCCAAGGTGGGGTCAGTGGTCAGGCTCCCTGAAGGTCCCTCCCCTTTACCAGCCCTCCCTGCTATCAGGGCAGCTTCTCCCTCCTCCAGGAAGCCTTCTTTGATTGTTTCTGAATCCTAACTTGAACTTCTGGGTTAGAGCAGTTGGTTTTCCCAGCAGTCCTTGTCCATGTGCCCTCTTTTCTGGCACTCAGTGCATGAGCTTGTGGAGTCAGAAGTCTTGTTCTCAGCCTAGGTGCTGGCTGGGGGTGTGATGCTGGACCACTCAGTATGTACCTGGGTCTCTGGGGTACGGTGATATATTGTGTGACCAGCTTTGAGGCTTAAACTTTACTTCCACTTCCATTTTTCCTCTGGAATCTCTCAGACTACTTGTGAGAATGCAGGGTCCATGGGCACACTTCCTCTTCATTTCAGAGAGGAGAATTTTGAGGCAGAGATGGAGCTAGGAGAACTCCAGTTTCAGGTTGGCCCCTTCCTTTGAAGGTATTAACTCTGGTCTTTGTCCAGGTGGGAGGGGATGGTGAAGACACTGGCCCTCTTTATTGACTTAGCATCAGGGCTCTGTGACCAACACCCTTCCCTGATGGGAAGGGAAGTGGGCCGAGCAGCTCCCAGCCTGGTTCTCCCTGGCTTGACTTCTGGTACCTCTTGACCCCAGACTCATTAACCTTTGCTTTCCAGATTTGGGGCCAGAGTCTGCCAGGGCTCTGCATGATGGTTTGCAAATCCTCAGCACTGGGATGTTGGTATCATTCTGGGGATCACTGGGGTTCCCCACCCCCCAACTTGTTCCTCTAGGCTGGGCCCTGGCATTGTCTTCCTGTTTGGGTCCCGGAACCCTTCCCACTCTCCTGAGGTCTCCGTCCTGAAGCTGCATAGCTCACCTCAAGGGAATGGGTTCCCCACAGAGATTTAATTGTGTGTTGGGTGGAGGGTGGCCTGGTGGCTATTGAGACTACTTCCTTCATAGGTGGCCCACCTGGGGCAGGAAGCTAGAGTAGCTGTTAGCCACAGGCAGGCCTCTGTGACCCTCCAGTCTGATGGCGGCCCAGACTCATCCCCAGGGTCACTCAGGCCCTTGGAAGCCTCCTGTGGGGAGGTGGAAAGAGCTGTTGCCCAGGAGTGACCAACATTCCTCCTGGAGCTGGGGGGTGGGGTGGGCCTGCTGGACCTGGTGGTGGCTCCCCCAGCCTCTGCTGGCTTCGCTCTTGGGCACCCTCTCCCCTCTCGCCGACTCAGTCTTTCTTAGTTGTCTTTTCTCCCTGCCCCCCATCCCCCACCCCTGTGGGTCTCTGAGCTCTGGCTTTTGCCTCCTGAGTGTTGACCAATGTTTTGATTGACACCCAGGTGCCTGCTCGGCCCCACCCTTGCCATCAAGGCCTGCTTGAACACTGACTCTGGCTCTCCCGTACTCCCCACCTCCTGGCCCCACTGACTGTGGCAGTATGAGCCCTCCATTTGGGGCCTTAGACCATGGGGAAGGAGAGAGCAGGTTACCTTTTTGGCACCTGATCTCTGCTGTCAATGGTGAAAATTCCAGCCAGGTGCTCCCAGCCCCCATTGGCTGCCCCTCAAACCTTCTGACTGGTCAGGGGTAGTGCCTACTGCGGCCCCTTTAATTTCCCTCTCTAGCCAGGCCTTGACCCTGCCATGTTTATGTTTTAAATTATAAAAATACTACATTCTAATTAATTCAATGATAAGAAGTTATCGGGTGGGCTAGGCCTTACGGTGACTTGAGGGGTAAAGACACCCCTGACCACTCAGGCCTTCTTCTGAGGGAAATGGGGACAGGCCACCTTGACTGATCATCACAGTCTCTTCTGTGGGCTTCCAGAGCCCAGACTTTGCTCCCAAGAACCATGCCTTGGCCTTGCTCCTTACTGCCTGGAATCCTGCACTTGGAGCTTACTCCACGTTTGGGAGCATCCCCTGGTTTGAGGTCTGGGGCAGACTACTGGGAATTCTGCTGATGAGCCTGGGCTCCTCTCTGGATGGGCTCTGAAAGGGGACACAGACCTGGTATGAGGCAGGGTGGTCTGGGCAGCTGCGGAGGTAGGGGGAAGGGGGTGGGCAAGGGGCTATTCAGATACATTGGAAGGGCTGGTGCATTTTTTTAATCCTCACTCAAGGATATGCTTTCACTGATTTCTAGAGAGAGAGGAAGGGGGGAAAGAGAGAGAAAGAGAGAGAGGGAAACATTGATTGGTTGCCTCCTGTACGCACCCCTACCAAGGTTTGAACCCGAAACCTAGGTATATGCCCTCACCAGAAACTGAACCTGTGACCTTTTGTTGGTGTATGGGACAGTGTTCCAACCAACTGAGCCCCCTGGCCAGGGCAGGGCTGGTGCATTTCGACGTGCTCAGATGTTCCTGGCGCTTGGTAGATGCTCAGTAAATATGTTGAATAAAATGAATGGACGGGGAATGGGAATGAATGAGGGCTTTTCAGGCAGGCGGCACAGCATTAGCAAAGGCGTGGAGGTGGGAAGCGGCAGGCACGAGTGAATGTGTTTGCAGTGGAGTAGTTCGTGCAGGGGCCCAGCGGGCACAGAGCAAGCGGGCCCAGGACACAGGAGGACCTTGAGTGCCTGGCTGAGGAGTTTGCAGGGTTGAAGTTGTGGAGGGATTCCATCAGATTTGCAATTTAAAGTGCCCCCTCTGGTGGTTGTGGGAGGGGTTGGCCGGGAGAGCCATAGGCAGAGAGGCGGCCCTGAGGCTGATGCCCGAATGCAGGCTTGGTGGTGAGGGCCACCTTCACCAGGATGGCTAAGGGTCTGGGCGTGGTTTCCCACCAGATGAAGGATGGAAAGATTCGGGCCAGATGGGGAGCCCGGTGGGGCGATGTAGGTCGTCAGAGTTGGGCAGAAACTCGAGTATCGCCATTCCCACCACCTGGGTATTATGCAGAGAGGCAGGCGTCCTGGGGCCATAGTGTGGGCCTTTGGTATGGGCCTCCCAGTGGCACACGTCAGCAGGTCCCTGTGGTCCCTCGGGCTCATTTTCTATATCTGTAAAGAGGATAAGTTTATTTTTTTCCCTGGAGAGCTTGAGAGAGTTTGAGTGGAAGTTTCGGACTCAGAAGTGGGATACGAAGGGAAGGGGTAGAGGGTCAGCACTGCTGTTTGACAGAGGAGGAGTTCGAGACTTAGGGGGCAGTGGCTAGCCCAAAGTCTTAAAGCGAATGGGGAGCAGCCATCGCAGCCGGGTTCTCCTGCAGCCTGCTGGGTGGGGGATGGGGGGAGTGGCTGGCGCCTCACCCTCAGGCAGTTGCCTTGGCAGCTAGGCTGTTAGGGAGCGTATGGGGCCATATGGCCACATCAGGGGAGGTGCCAGCCACTGAAAGAGGGACCATGGCTGCCACCCTGGCCTTCTGGACCTATGTAGACACTGCTAATCACCAGGGTCAGGGTCAGAGGAAACCAAAATGGAACCTCAGTGTCCAGGCTGTTTTGGGCATGGAGGTTGGACCCTGACAGGTGGCCCAGTTCTAGCACCCATTTGCCAGGGCAGCCAGACAGGCAGCTCCGTGCCCAGGACTGACCCAGTTAACTCAGGACTGGCTGTGCCAGCCGTCCTCCCATCCCCTACCCAGCTCTCATGGCCCTGCTGGTCCACAGGCCTTGGGATGGCACAGCACGTCTGGCGTCAGTGCCACGGGCCTCAGTGGAGTGTGTGCATGTGAATGTGGCCTCACCCTGAGCGTGGGTTCTGCAGCTGAGAGATTCAGGGTTATGGAAATGGGCCCCTTGAATCAGCCCAGCCTGTTGTGATCCGAAGGACCTGGGTTTGGATGCCATCAGGAACTGTGTTTGAACCCTGGCTCAACCACTCCTGAGCTAGGTGAGCTCAGACAAGTCACTTCGGTTTTCTGAGCCTCACTTTCCCCTCCACATCTGGAAGAATGGCACCTGCCTTGCAGAGGTGTTGTCAGCAAACTGAAATAACACATGCACTGACCTGCTCGTTGAAGAACCTCAGCCAGTGTTGGCCTGGTTGGGCCTCTGCTAGCAGAGGAAGGTGAGTCCCGTTGGAGTTTCAGTGTCCCGGCTGAAGTAGAAAGGAGCCTTAGTATTGTTATTTTCCAGGAGAAAATTTGCTTTCTAGTTTCCCATAAGTTTCACATTCCTTCCCTCATAGTCCTCATGGCAGTTCCATAAAGCACGCACGCAGGTGCCGGAGTGGGGAGGTGACTCTCCAGAGCTGCACGGGGCTTGCCCCTGTGTCCGCACTCCTAGCCAGGACTCTGGCTCTGTGGGTGTGCGTCCAAACTTCAGGGGTAGAGGCCTGTCTAGACCAAGCTGGGGATTCCAGAGATTCCTTGAACAGTCCTGTCTCCGTCGCAGGTGCAGGGGACAGTCTGTCATTGTGACAAGCAGCCAATCCCGGCTGGGGTGGTATGGGGGGCTCTCCACGAGGCAACATTTTCTGCATATCTCCGGCTGCCCCTTGAGATAATTACTGGCTTACCTGCCTCACAAGACTGTTTTTGAGGCTCTACTATAAATCAATCAATCAATCAATCAATGAATAAAATTAATTAGTTTATTTTTAGAGGCAGGGGAAAGGAGGGAGAAAAAGGGGGAGAGGAACACCAGTGTGAGAGAAACATCGACTGGTTGCCTCTTGTGCATCCCCACTGGGCACCCGGCCCCCCACCCAGCCATGTGCCCTGACCGGGAATCAAACCGGTAAGCTTCGGGTCCACGGGTTCGTGCTCAATCCACTGAGCCACACCAGCCAGGGCTAAATATATATTTTTATACGAGCATGATACTCCACAGCTGTGACTCCAGAAGTCCCCAGTCCTCCATCCGGTGACCCTGTAGTCATTCAGTGATTCACCTGTTGGGCACTTCCTCTGGGCTGTCTGGGCTGGCTGTGCTGGCTAGAGAGGAGTGAAACCAGCCCCTGCCCTCTTGGGGAGGGTGACCTGGCAGTCCCCCTGGGCTCCAAACATGCTGGCCATCACGCTCCTGCTAGGCACACTCCAGGGCTCCCTGTTGCCTCCAGGCTGGTGTCTGGACCCCTCCGTGCTTTGCACCGTCCAACCCTCTGCCCTGCTGCCCCAGAAGCCTCCCTCCGTGCGCCTCTGGGTCCCCAGGCTCCAGCCAAACACCACTCCCCTTTTCATACCTGCTGTGGGTTTCTCCCTCCAGGGCTTGGCTGCTTGTCCCCTTCACCTCAGCTCTTTCTCCATGTCTCCCAGCAGAGACCCCCACCCACTTTTTAACACTCAGCCCAAATGCCGTATTTAAACACCCCTCCTTGTCTCCCTCGCTGGAAGTAGCTGCTCCTTTCTCAGAACTCTGAGAGGAGTGTATTTGCTTTACGTTCAGCGAACATTTGCTGTGGACCTACTTTGTGTGAGGCCTACTGCACGTGAAGCTTGTGACATAAGTTCTGGGAACACCTTAGTGGCAGGGAGCGGGCTTATCCACCTTGGGTCCTTGGTCCATCCATGGACCTGGGACCAGATGGGCTGAGCAGGGGCATGCGGCCTGTCCCTGTGGGTGTCTGTGGCCACTGCCACTTACACTTCCTCCTTGAGCAGGGGCTTTGGGCGAGGTCCAGGACTCTGGATGGCTTCTGTGCCAAGGTGCTCACCACAGACATGGCTGTCCCCACCCCTGGAGGCTCCACCAGTCCAGAGCGAGGGCCCAGTCTCTGGCCCCCCAAAACTCCTCTCTATGAACTGCATGGCATTCCGCAGTTAGTGATTGGTTACTTAGGCTACCGATAACTTTCTCGTTATCAGCCAGCAGAGGTGAGTCTGGCCACTGTTTGTGTGGCTCCACTAGACCGGGCTGGGCCATTTTTTCCTGACTAGGAAGCTCGATAAACAGGAGCCAGAACAAAGGAGGTGCAGTGTACCCTCTCTTTGACGCACTCCCAGGGCTGGGATCGAGGGTCATGGAGGAGGGGGACTTGGGGCGGGCAGGGAGCCTTTGCTCCCTCCCTCCTCCCTCTGTTCCCACCCTCTGGGTTCTGCTTCCAGTTTCTCTTGGTCCTTGGTCTCGGCTTCCCCATTTGTTAAACGGAGGTTTCGTTCCCTCTGTGGGGTGGCACCGTCTTTGGTACACAGCCCGCGCTCAGTCCCCTCAGCGACACCAGCCGGGGCCACACGGCCTTGACATGAGAAGGCCAGGCAGACACAGACTTGTCATCTGCTTGGTGGGTGGGGGCGTTCTGAGGCTCAGGGAGGGAGGTGGCTACAGGAGGATGAGGCCAGCATCGCAGTTCCCAGCCCCAGGCTTGTCTGCAGGACAGGAGACAGTGGACAGGCGTGGGGGGGTGGTGGGGTGGGGTCAGAAGACAACAGCTGTCTCACTGGAGCGCTCTGTTGGCTTCTGACTTCGAAGGCTTCTAAATGGGGATCTGGGACTCAATGGAGTCTGTGAAGAAGTGATTTCTAGGGATGCCACACAAAGGAGATGGCAGGGGGTGTTTAACCTACTTAGGAGACCCAGCTGCCTTTCAGGCCTACCAGGCGCATGGGCACTGTTTGTGGGTGACTGGGTCACATGACCAATGCTGGTTTACTTAAAAAAATTTTTGTTAGGAACATTTCTAACACAGAGAAAGGTGGACAGAACAGTGTAGGAAACTCCCGTGCACCCTCACCCAGATTTAACAGTTGTTGACGTTTTGCTGTCTTCTCCTGAGCTATTTCAAAGTGCACTGTAGACACAAGGGCATTTTACCCTTAAATATTTCAGCATCCATCTCCAAAAAAATCAGAGAAAATTTCTATCTAACTTAAAGTGCTCACATATTTCTTTTCATTTTATTCTTGAGAGATGAGAACACTGACAGACCAGGAGACTGAGGCCTGTCCTGTCCGAGATCACGCAGCAGAGCAGGCGAGGGGAGGCAGGCTAGGTGTCATCGGCCTGGTCTGGAGCTGGGCAGGTGGCTGAGCAGCATCTGCCACTGGGGGTTCCTCTGGCTTTTAGGTTAATCGTCTCTTCCTTTTGTTTGCTGCAGGGATTGATTAGGAACTGCAGCATCAGGAAAGCCTAAAATAGCTTCTTGTTTCTTGTTTAATTGAGGAGGATGTTATCAGGTCCTGGGGGGAGCTTCTGCTGGCATGAGGAGTGGGGCTGCCCCCCACTAGCCACCTTGGGGGGGACAGAGGGGAAAGCAAGGGAGGTTCTGGCCTGGTGGGAGGGCTTAGGATCCCAGTCTGAACAGCCACAGGGTCTGAGGGAACTCAGAGTATCAGGAGCTTGGGGCTGAGCCTGAGATCTGGGCTAGGCCGAAGACTGCAGCCTCACTGATGGGAGGCTTAGAGGCTTAGGCATGCGCAGAAAGCGGGGAGCGCGTAACTGCCTCTGGACTTCCCAGGGAGCTGTCCTTTGCTCTCCTCCCTGGGGAGGCTTCGCAGGACTGTGTCCTCTGCCAGCTTAGGGTAGGCGCAGGTCTCTCCACATTTTCTTGTCTTCTTGGGGTCCAGGTGATCCTGGGCCCCCGCCCCTTGCCCTGGCACCTACACATGCTTGGGACTCCTTATTCTGCCTTTGGTGACTTGGGAACACCTGTTGGCTCTGTAGGGTCACAGAGGTCATGGGTATAGAATTGGACAATGTTAGAACTAGAAGGTGGCCTCAGAAATGACCTTATTATCTTATAGGTAGGTTCAAGATAGGGAAACCGAGACACACGGAGTGGCCAACCCTGTCTGGTGCTCTCGGTGAAAAGCACTGCAGAGCCTTGGCAGTAAGCCAGGCCTCTGGCTTCTCAGTCCCAGGGTCCCCTGCTTCTGAGCCACCCGGGCTCCTGGGGGTGTGAAGGGGAGGGTGAGCCAGGCTGGGGAAGGGCTGTCAGTTATCCCGTGAGGGAAAGCCCCAGGTTCCTCTGTTAGGTACCCCTCTCCTTCCTCGTGTGTGTGGGCCATCAGCCTTCCAGGGCTGGGACCTGCCTCCTGTGCTTCTGTCTCTGCCCTCACAAGGACAGCCTTCATTAGTGCCACTCTTACTGTTGGGCTTGTTTCTCTAGGACGGGGTGGGAGCACGCTGGGTGGGAGAGGTCCCCTGGGAGAGAGGCAACCATAAGGAACGCAAGAGACAGACATCAAACAGCTTTTGATCTCCAGTCTGTGTCCCCGTGGCTCTGGCAGACCCTACATCAGTCCTGTGTGTTCTTCACAGCTGGGGAACAGGAGGAAAATGCCCAGCTAAAGCAGTGGCTCCATGGGGGCATTGTGACCTGGGACCTGTCACTACCCCTTGTGGTAAAAGGGGGTAAGGCACGAGCATCTTCTGCTCTCAAGTGAGGCCGGGGGAACCAGGCAGGCCATGGGCTGTTAGCCTGTCTGTTGGCTGGTCCTTCAGCCCCCTACCTAGTGGGAAGTGGGCTAGGAAGAGTCACAGGAAAGAAGGTAGGTTCTTGTTGCCCCTCACCTCCACCCCAGGCCTTTCCTCTGCTCTCTCAGTGCTGCAGGGAGGGGGACAGTGTTTTGCCTGAGGTCTAGGGGCAGGGGGGACAGAAGCACACTAGGCAGGGCACAGGAAGATGGCCACCCTCCTTAGTGGACAGATGAGAAAGCAGGCTCACAAAGGTCACCCAGCTGGTTGGTGGTGGAGTGGGAATCGATTTCAGAACTGCCCTGTTTGCCTTCGAGATGTGGTTTCTGCCCTCGGGGCCACTAACTGCCATTCCTTGGACATTGCGGTTTGCCTTTGTCCATTGGGACTGGGAGGGTAGCTACTGAGGGATGGACAGCCACCGCAGGCTGGAGGGGAGGCCTAGCCTTCGGTCACCTCCTCCGACTGGCCTGGCAGGTTTTAGGGTTCTGGGTATGGCTGTGCTTGGAGGAACCCTTCCTAAGCCAAGTGCAGTGAGAGGCCCCCGGCACCACGCTGAGGGACTGTGTTTCTGTGGGTGTGTGCAGAGCCTCCCACAGCTCTTGCTGTCGGCCAGTGTGTGCCCTCTGGGCACTTACCCTGTGACTGCAAGGGGTGTGGGAGCCTGTGCGCCCGCGTGTGGGCCACCCTGAGAGCCGCACCTGAGCACTGAGCCTGAAGTGGGGCAGAGGCAAGTTTATCCAACACTCAGTGTTAGTCACAGTGCGAGGTGCTTTATATGCATTACCTCATTTAACTCCAAAAACAACCCCGTGATACGTACTATTAGTATTCCCATTTAACAGACGAGGAAACCGCAGCTCAGACAGATTGAGGGACTTAAAGGATCACACAGCTAGTGAATGGAAGAGCTGGCATTTGGACTTAGGAACCTCTGCTCCTAAAGCAGGCTGTGTCTTTCGTGTCCCAGACAGAGGGGAGTCTGCTGCAGGTAGGATGCATAAAGTTAGGGTTCAGTAAGGAGCCAGTGGTGGCTGCTCTCCATTTGGGGAGGGGGGGCCAAGGGTCAGGTGAAAGGTCCAGGTGAGGGACGGTGGCTCAGCAGGAGAAGCCTGGCTGGAGAGGCCTAGAGCTGTGCGCTTCTTAGCTCTGTCATCTGCCCTGGGTCTGTCTCCTCAAACCTGCCCTAACCACCCCCCTCACTCCTGCTCAGGCAGAGGCCTGGAGTGAGCACAGCGGGGGTGGCGTGCCATGTGGTGAGTCCCAGGGGTATGGTTGCCGAGGGGCCCAGCTGGGCAGGCCTCGAGGCCAGCCTGCAGGGTGGGTCCTCTCCAGACTTTGAGCAGGGCCAGGTCTGCGGTTGGGACAGATGGCTGGCTGGTGGCTGGGGGCTGCTTAGTGGGGAAGGGCTGAGCAGAGGGCATCAGGGTGGGGACTTTCCCCTTCTTGCCCCTAGCTCCATCCCTGCAGGCTGAGGGGACAGCCCACTTTTCTTCCTTCCTCCCTTTTCTGAAACATGGAATGGGAATGGGGAGTGGGGGTTCTCTGGCCCCTTCTAGGTCCCTCTCTTGGAGGATGTAAATATTTTGTCTACACCATGTCTGCTGCTGAAAATTGCTGCTTTTAGCACCTTTTTTCCCTTTTGCTTGATACAAATGAATGTTGGAAAAATTCTGCACTGGGTACTCACTCTTTTGCTTCTGCTCGTGCCCAGAGTCCCCTCCAAAACCTCTAATTGCTTTTAAGCTGTGATAGTTGGCAAAAGCAATTTTCTTTACATTATGGAGAAGGGAGGGAAATCTGCCACATTTTCTTCTTTTTTTTGGCTCTACCTTTTCATCTTGAGTTCTTCCTCATTTCTGCTAAGGTTCTGGAAGAGAAGTGGAATAGAAAGACATGCAGGCAGGGCACACTTGCACAGGGCACTTTGCCTTTCTGAGCCTGAGTTTCCCCATCTGCAAGGTGGTGTGTGTGCATTCGTTCACTCACTAGACAGTCCTGAGTACATTCACCGGAAGCAACTTGAACGTGCGGGCTGCCTCTGCTTTCACTGCTCAGCCCTCAGCCCTTGGCACAGAGCCTGGCACAGAGTAGGTGCTTTGGTAAGGTCAGGTGTCTGGATCTGTAGCGCTACTGTGAGCCAGGCGCTTTGCCAAGCACTGGGAACGCACAGGACGAATCCAATGAGAGCTCACTGATGGTAGGGGAGCCACCGCACAAATCTAATTACTGTGTTACTGAGTCGAAATACAGGTGGGTACTCAGTACCTAGGAGCACAGAGCAAGGAGGGCTGGAACAGCTGCAGTAGAGGATAATTTGGAGGGGGTAGCAGTTTTACAGGTGAACTGGAGTCAAGGGTGAGGGAATTCCAGGGAGGAAGAAACATGGGCAAAGGTGAGGGGAGCTGTGGTGGGGTCTGGTCAGGGAGGAGGTGAGGGGCTCGGATGGGTCTGATGGGTCTGATGGGGTGGGAGAGCTTTGCACAGAGGTGAGGAATTTAGGCCTCATCAGGAGGATGCCAGGGAGCCCTGAAAAGGTTCTGAGCAGAGGACATGGGGATGTCCCTCTGGCTCCACAGTGGGGGGTGTGGGAGGGTGTGCTGGCTGGGAGGCTGGTCTCAGGTGAGCCCTTGGGGGAAGGGAGGATGGCAATGTGGGTCTGAGACAGACAAGGCAGGAGTGGGGGGTGACCCGAACCCTGGTGCTCACCTCCTCTGCTTGCACTGGGGCTGCAGGCCCTCCCTGGACCCTGGGGTGGGGGTCCCCTCAAGGTGTATAGCCCTTCATAATGTATAAAGTTTGCTCACCTCTGACCCTTGGTAGATCTTGGAAACAGTCCCCTGAGGTGGGCAGAGTAGGCAGAGCAGGGCCATTCCCCACTGGCAGGTATAGGCCAGGTTTGCTCCAGAGGCCTGCAAGCAAGTGGAGATGGGGTGGGGTTTGAACCCAGGACTCAGGGCCTCTAGCCAGCTGCCCACATCACCTCTGCCGCACCCCTTCCACCCCCAGCCCTTTCCTTCCCTCACCTCGAGAGCCCTGTGCTCCTTCCCTGTTTGCAGAGTGAGTGGAGCCTTTCAAAAGCATTAATGATAGAAAATAAATTGGAATCAGAGAAGAATTATTGCCAGGCATTCTCGGAGGGGCACCTCTGCCCTGTGTCTCTCAGCCATATTGAAACTGGTGCCAGACCGGAATACAAATGAGTCTGGGCCGGGGCTGCTCCCAGTCGGGCCGGGCCAGACGGGGGTCGCCAGTGGCAAGGCTGTTCGCATTGAGGCCTCAGAAGTGCTGGGCATCACTGGCCAGGGCTGAGTTCCCTGGGGTGGAGGCTCAGTCCATGGCTGTCCACTCTATGGAGGAGGGGTGGATGGGGCCTGGTGCCCAGGTCCCCACCTCCACTTCGAGGCCTCTGCTGGGGATGGAGCTCTGAGGCCAGCCCTGGGTGGGGCCGTGCATCCCTGTCCAGGGGGAAGGGACACGTGTGAAACTGCTGGTGGCTGCTCAGGGTCCGAATTTCTCAACTGGGTGTTCAGGCCTCTATGTGAACTTGACCCTCTTCGTCCTGTCTCTCCTACGAAGCTTTCCTTTATCACAGCTCAGCTTACACTGGGCTTTCTATTTTCAAGCCTTTGGTGGCCCCTGGAGCAGGGAACGAACCTAGTGCCTAAAGGGGACAGGCAGGTAGTGAGTGGAGTGGGCTGGGTGTGACGCCATAGGGGATGGTGGGGACTGGCTGTGTGGAGGCACAGGGCGCCAGCTCGGGGCCCTGTCGTCCCAGCTCTGCTGAGTGGCCTTTGCAGCAGGGCCACCGCTGCTGCTCTGCCACCTAACAGGGAGCTGCCCAGGGCAGGCCCTGCTCTCCGCCCCTGCAGCCTGTCTCCCAAAGACGTGGCCCTGGGCCAGGCTGGAGCAGGCTTCACGTAGAGTATCAGAGGCTCTGGGGGCCCGGGAGTCACTGAGGGCAGTCTTTTCTCTTAGAGACGGGAGAACTGAGATGGGGGCGGGGCTGGAACAGCCCCGGTCCTGCTCTGAGCAGACTATGTATCTATGCTCTCATAATCCTCACACAGGCACAGGGGGGTGGTGTTCGTGCCTCTTAGAGAGGGGGAAACTGAGGCTCGGGGTGGCTGGAACCTGGGGGTGTTTTACTCAGTCTGTTGGGACCTCAGTTCCAGCCACCTTATCCTGGCAGGACTAGGGGTACTGAGGTGGGCAGTGCCACCTGAGTGGGTGAGGCCCATTGATGCCCAGAGTAAACCCAGCCAGAGCCAGGAGGCCTGGGGGCCCAGCCCAGACCTGCCACTGACTCCCTGTGTGACCGAGGGGTTGAGACTTTGGGGGGAATCCACTGGGCTCGTGTGGCCTTGGCCTGGCTGCCAGCCCTGCTCAGTGCTTCTGTCCCGCGCTGGGCTCCCCTGGCCCCAGTCCAGACTCATAATGAGACCTCTCCTTCCTGTGCCCTCTGGAGTCACCCTCCTGTAGGAGGTGGTGATGGCAGCATCCAAGCAGGCCCGTTAGTAGTGTGGGGCAGCCAGGGCAGCCTGTTCCTACCCTGGGAGGGAAGAGGGCTGTGGGTCACCACCGTTAGTAGTGTGGGGCAGCCAGGGCAGCCTGTTCCTACCCTGGGAGGGAAGAGAGCTGTGGGTCACCACCTGCAGGACCGGGAGGACTGCCCAGATGCAGGACTGTGTGCTCAGCCCTGAAGCCTGGAGCCTCACCCCTGCAGGGCCCGGTGCTTCCTTCCACCACACAGAATGGATTCACAGGGACCACTGTGTGAAGCCCTGGGCTGTCAGGTGGGGAAACAGGCCCACAGCGTCCGAGAGGGAGACTCAGCATGGCCCCTCACTCCTCCTGGGCTCTGCCCTGTCCAGCTGTGTTCTTGCTCATCCCCACAGGGCGACCTGCCGTCTTGGCCAGCTGTCTTCCCTGCTCAGGGGCACTGTCTAGTTCCTGTGACTCCAGAGGTCCTGGTGGGGCCTGGGGCTGCAGAACCTGTACTGGCCCCTGCCTCCCGATAGCCCCCTGATGTGCAGGTGGAAGTGGGGCCTCTGAGTCTTCTCTCCTGGGAGACAGCCTTATTCTGTCCCACTCTGTGGTTTTGAATCTTTTTGGTCTGGGGGCCCTTTGGGGGATGAAAGCCACAGGGTATCCCTGAAGCAGGTATGTCCCTCCCCACGCCCCGCCCCTTACGCCACATGGGTAAATTTACATCGGTGCTCGCAGACATCCTAAGTCCCCTTCACTGGGGACCCTGGTTGGGTATTCCTGCTTCAGTCATTTCCCAAGTGACATGGTTGGGGTTCCCTGTTGTGATGTCCTAGGACAGGAAGCTAGGCGTCTCAGTTCCCAGGCCATGCTCTTTCTGCTCTGCTCCGTAGCCCAATGAAGACCCCCCCCCCACGCACCTGGCTGGGGGCCACGTGTTGTGACAGTCCCCTCATTCTCCCCACGAACTGCAGTTTTCCACACTTCCTCTGTGCCAGGCTCGGAGTTCAGAACAGAACAAGACCCACCCCTCTCCCTGGGAAGTCACATCTGTCAGCACTTACAGCTTGGGGGTCAGGGCAGGAAAGAGGTGATAGAGGGCAGGGATAGCAGAGGGCTCCTGACCCAGCCCATGGGGAGAGGTGGGGGTGGGTCAGAAGAAGTTTCTGGAAGGACACTGGGCACTGGGCAGGGAGGGAGGGCGCCCTTGCAGAGCGCACAGCAAGTACAAAGGCGTCGGAGGCCTGTCTCTGTCAAGGAGGCAGGTGCCTTGTCTCACTGGCGGGTGGTGCTGGGAAGCACTGGGTCAGGCACGAGGCTACGGGCCCGCTGGGGATGGATCTCTGCAATTTGCCACCTGCTTTTGGCCCGTCTTCAGGTCTGCTGGCTGCCCATACACGCACCCTACCACACGTACACGCGTGCGTGCACGTCACTCCTGGATCTCCTGTCCCCCAGCACACACTGCCTCTCATTGCCACCCTGGAAGTGACAACACACACTCACACAGGCTCTCCCCTGGGTGCAGACACACACACACACACACACACACACACACACACTCACACTCTC
>VMDR010015562.1:0-22154 GCA_007922815.1 Macrotus californicus | reverse complement strand
CCCTGGTTACTCTTAGTGGGAAATGGTGTGTAGAGAACATGGTCTGGGTGCCAAGGGTGCTGGGGTGCTCGTCAGTTCTGAGTGGTCATTGTTTCTAAGATTTTTTTTCAATGGAAGTGGTTGTTTTTTTTAAAGAGAACATTTCCTGATTTCATAAGACAAGTTTTTAAGTAAAATACCTTTATTTTCATATGTGCAACTCTATGAAAGAAAAAAAAAGTACCCTGATTAGTAACTTCTGTCAACTCCATGGTGTAAGTACTTCCCCATAGCTGATTTCAAGCTTGACGTCACTTGTCACTGGATGGAGAATTGGGAAGAGACGCTAACAACCAGCAGCTCTCATGAGCTATTATAAAACTGCTGATCTTACTACAAGAATAATAGGGGACATGGTTGGATTTTAAAAAGATGAGCAAGAAATTGTCAGAATTAGGCTTTTGAAATGTGGGAGGTGAATTGGGGATGAGGTGACATGGAAAGACGATTGTGCTGGATCTCCTCTATTCATCCCTCCAGGTCCACTGTCCGCCCTCTAGTCCTCTCTGTAACCCCATGGACTGCATCGCAGTGACCCTGCAGCTTCTGATTGGGTTTGGTCCATGACAGGCACAGCAGGGAGACAAGTTCTGGAAGGAGGTGAGGTAGGATTTACTGCAGGTCACTGAAGTGGCTGCCTCTCCCTACCAAAGGCCAGAGCTACAATCAGGCAGCTCTCCCCACACGTGCCTGCTCCCCTAGGGCAGCAAGCAGTCCCTCCAGGCTCTGAGCGCTGAGGTCCCTGCTCTCCCTCACCCCGGGGGTCCCACATCATCCCCCAGACCCTGCCCTGTCTCTTTATTAACCTCTCCTCAAATTACCGGTTTAAGTGCTGTTTGCTGATTCACAAGGGGACCAATTAAGGTCTCAATTATCGAGTTTGGTGGCCTGGATTGGATAGTGGTTGTTCGGATGGAAAGAGGGGGGTGCATGCTAGAGACATTTATTAGGAAGTAGAGTTGATTTACTGGGTTTTGGGGGAACAGTAGAACTCGGTGGAACACTGGGCCTGCAAGTGCTCCTTGGAAGGGTTCTAGGGACGAGAAAGTTCTGGAAGCGCTTATTCCATCATTCTAACTGCATGTCAAGACACATCCGCATCTGAAAAAGCTTTGCACAGTCCCTCAGTCAAGACATCTGTTTAACTCCCGTTACCTATCTGTCCCCAAATGTATTTGACTGCAATCCCAGCCCTCTTACTTTTCAGAGAGCTCCCGTTAGCCATCTGTGAAACTCATGTTCCATGGCACACGCTCCAAAATGCTGGAGAAAGAGGCCAGGCAAGAACCTGACTTCAAGCTAATAACTAGTAATATTACTTAGGAAACAAAATTACAGATAGCAATCTGTGTGTGTGTGTCTGTGTGTGTGTGTCTGTGTGTGTGTGTGTGTGTATAAACATTTTTGTTTTCAGAAACAAGGAATCTATACATATTTAGTGTCTTTGTCTTAATTTTAAACAGAGAGTCAAGGATCACCAGAGTTTTGAGGACAGCTTCTAAGTGGAGACCAAAAATAAACTAAAAAAAATTAAGTCAGGCAAAACAGAGACAATGCAAGGAGAAGAAGAAAATATAAAAACAGAAATAACCTATAATTAAAGCATGCCCATGAAGTGAACGCAGGGCACTATTTAAAAAGAAACCTTCAGAAACCAGGAAAGGGCATTTAGACATTAAAAGTGTGACAGCAGAAACAAAGGTTCAACAGAACGGTTAGAGAATCAAGTTGTGAAAATTTTACCAGGAAACAGAACAAGAACAACAAAAAAAAGACAAAGCAATAGAAAACAGGAGAGAAAAGATAACAGAAGAGCAATCTAGAGGACTCATCAGCTAAGAGAATTTCTGGGAAAAAAATGACAAAAGGTGAAAATTATCAAAAAGAAGACAATTTCCTGGAACCACAGGACGTGAGTGTCCAGTCGTACCCACACACGGCAGCGCAAAGAGCAGCAACCCCACCTCAAGGCACGTCATCAAGGCAACATCAGGACGCTAAGTCTTCAGAGAATTGGGGGTGGGGGGAGTCAAAAATAAACAACACCTCAAAAAAGCAGGTCACCTCCAAAGGAGAGGGAAACAGAGTACCAGCGGCCTCCCCAGCAGCTGCACCGGGAGTGAGAGGAAGGAGAAGAGATGCAAAGATCTAAGTGAGAGGGATTTCCTGTGAAGACTGTTCTCTGCCCAACTGTCAATCAAGTCAGGGTAAAACACAAACATGTGCACACATGGTCTCCAGGACTTTATTTTTTATGGACTCTTCTCCCCGCCCTCAGGAAACTACTGGAGAATGTACTCCATTAAAATGAAGGAGCGCACAAAGCAGGAGGACCAGGTGGGAGGCAGGAAGCAGAGGTGAAGGGGCAGGAGATAGAAGGCACTCTCAGGACGGTGAGGAGGGGAGGAGGGGAGAGCAGCCGCAGAAAAGTGCTCTAGGAGGGAAGCTTCCTCCAAACCCATGGCTCAGATGCGATTACATCTTTCTGAGTTCTTTCACAGAGTTTCAGAAAGAAGGCACCGAAAGAGGGAAGGGAAAAGGCTGAAAACACAAATATCAACCAGTGAGTTTGGGAAAGGATCCGTAATGGGTTGAGAGAAATCTAAGCAAATAAAAACAGAGGCAGATTTATTTTGAATGTTTTTAATTGATTTTTTTTTTTAGAGAGATAAAACATTGAATTGTTCCACTTACCTATGCATTCATTAGTTGTTTCTTGTATGTGCTCTGACCAGGGAATCGAAACTGCGATCTTGGCATATCAGGAAGGTGCTCTAACCAACTGACCTACCCGGCCAGGGACAAAATGAAGGCAATTTTTTTTTTTTTACACCGCACTAGGACAGAATGGTCCACCGCAGTAGCTTCTGAGGACAACACATTTCTATCACCACAGTTACTTCAGCAAACCTGGTTCCCTTCGCTTCTGCAACGTCATGCAGAGTTAGTGATTGAGTTTGCCCTGAAGGCAATTTTTAACTCTAAAAAAAATGTGCAAAAATGGAACTACAGTAAACACTTAATATACCCAAAAGTATCATTTAACTACGTTGAAAGAATGGGAGCAGGAAAAATCATATTTTTGATGGGGACACAAAATAGCCAGAGCATCCTTTTCCATACTAAAAAATGAATAGTTACTATCAAAAATTGAAGGAAAAAAATCACAAAAACAGCGCGATAAACTCATTTGTAGTGGGAACTTGGAATTATGGTTTTTTAAAAAGATTTTATTGATTTATTTTTAGATAGGGGAAGGGAAAGAGAGAGAGAAATATCAATGTGTGGTTTCCTCTCATGTGCCCCTACACCTGGCCCACAACCCAGGCATGTGCCCTGACTGGGAATCAAACCTGTGACCCTTTGCTTTGCA
Source organism: Macrotus californicus (assembly GCA_007922815.1). Taxonomy (NCBI): domain Eukaryota; kingdom Metazoa; phylum Chordata; class Mammalia; order Chiroptera; family Phyllostomidae; genus Macrotus; species Macrotus californicus. Next base: position 18,742 of record VMDR010015562.1, on the reverse strand, counting down.
GGCCGGTGCTCAATCCACTGAGCCACGCTAGCCAGGGCTAGGATTATAGTTTTCAAATTATAGATCTTGTGAAACTTTTTAAACAATGAAAATTTTAAAATGATTAGGTTAATCATAAGAAGAGTAGAAATGCAATGAGCATCTTCCAAATCAATCGGGGAAATGTGCCAATTTTAAAAAAACATTCAATGCAATAGAATGCAGATATGACAGATACTTGCATTTGGTGCATTGGTGGATGAATAGGGTGGATTTAGGTTAACACCCATTCCAGTGTCCTCCTGTGCCTTACCATATTGCAGAAGCGGAAAGACTACAATTACATTTCCTAGATGTTATTGCAGGTAGGATTCTGGGTGCAATTCTGGCTCCTCAGTCACATTTCCTCTCTAATTGGATTTGTAAGGTGTAAGTGAAGGAGAGCCTGTGAAGTGGGTGAAGACTTGCGGAGTTGTCTGACTTCTCTGCAGTGGCTTCTTATGGCAACAGCTGTCTGGTTCAGGAGCTGGGAAGTTTAGTGACAGCTCTCCAGTTCAACAGGTGGCTTCCAGATTTTAGAAGAAGCAGTGGCTCCTCTGGTGGCCTGGTTCTACCAGCATGGCTCTCAAAGTCATTCCGGAATGTTCAGACTGGAGTCGGCTGCTTTAGCCCCCCCTCCCACCCCCCAGCAAGACCTTATTTAAAATAATCCTTTTGTACTTAAACTACGAAGAATGAATTCTGTTCTCTGCAACTGAACCCAGAAAATATAACAGGAAATCAAAAAGTAAAATATATAGTCCTGGCTGGTGTGGCTCAGTGGATTGAGTGCCCACCTGCGAACCAAAATGTCATGGATTTGATTCCCAGTCAGGGCACAGGCCTGGGTTGCCGGCCAGGTTCCCCACTTGGGGGCGTGCGAGAGACAACCGATCCATGTTTCTCTCACACATCCGTGTTTCTCTCTTTTTCTCCCTCCTCCCTTCCCTTCTCTCTAAAAAGCAAAGAAAATGTTTAAAAATATATTAGAAAGTGTAGTAAAGAGCACAAAATGAAACAGAAAAAATCAATTATAATAAAACACACTCAACTCTAGCTAATAGAGATACATTGTCACATTAAGCTCTAAAAAATCCAGCTAGTTGCTGTGTAAGAGACATGAAAACATAATGAAATACTACACAGTAGTTGAATGAGTCAACACAAATGAATCTCAAAAAACAATGGTAAATGAAAAAAGTTACAAAAGAGTTCAGCATGTCATTTTTGTAAGATTTAGAAACAGAATTTGGTATTCCATATGCAGTGGATAGGTCCATATATCATATGTAATAAAAATACAAAAAACAGCCCTGGCTGGTGTGGCTCAGTGGATTGAGTGCTGGCCTTTGAACCAAAGGGTTGCTGGTTCAATTCCCAGTCAGGGCATATGCCAGGGTTGTGGGCCAAGTCCCGGGCTTGGGGTGCGTGAGAGGCAAACATACGTTGAGGTTTCTCTCCTTCTCTTTCTCCCCCCTTTCCCCCCTCTCTTTAAAGATAAGTAAATAAAATCTTAAAAAAATAAATTAAAAAAATTAAAAACATGAAGAGGTATGGAATGAAATGAACCAACTTGAGCACAGTGAGTATCTGTAGGGAGGAAGGAGAATAATAATGGTGGGGTTTCAGTTATGTCTAATTTTGCATTTATTTACTAAATAGCAAGTAAGTGAAACAAAATGTTTTGATATGTTTCATCTTGATGGTGGAGGGCGTGGAGTGTTAATATTATATTCTGCACTCTTCTGCATATCTCTGATGTTTCCCGATTTTAAAACACAGACACTTTCAGAGCTGCCCTGGACATCTTCATACACGCCAGCATTTATACTGAGTGGCTTCTGAACGGCAAAAGGAGACGTACAGAGGTTGACAGGCTGCTGGTAAAAGGTGAGGATGACACCCAGCTGGAGCAGACAGAGGCCAGCAGCCACAGGGAGACTTGGGAAGGACCTGAAAAAGGCTGCAGAGAGGCAAGAGGTTGCACCAGGGCGGGGATGGTGTCTCCACTTCGTGCAAATCAGGCGATGATTTTTAAAAGATCCAGATTGAGTAATTTTGTCTTGGGTGGGCCTGAGCAGACTGACAGCGAAACGAATCGAAGAAAAGGAGAGTAATGGGAGCTGGAGGGCCCCAGTGTGGAAACTAAGGGAGGGAATTGCTCAAACCGAAGTCCCCTAATTTTCACCCCCAGGTTAAAACTGTTCTAAAATTATAACGTAAATCCAGAAGTCTGGCTATCCCCAAAGTGCGGCGTTTCAGTGAAGTAGTAGACTAACTTCTCCCACGTGTAGGATCCGTTTGCTGTGCTGATGGGGGTTTCCTCTGGGTCTGCGCGCTGCGGGGTAGGGAGCCAGGGGAAGCCCTAGGACTTAGAACCATAGTGGGGGCGGGGTCAGCGGGCGGGGCTTAGCGGGAGGCACGGGGGCGGGGCCTGCAGGCGGGGCGGGGCGGGGGCGGGGCCAGAGCGTAGAAGAGACTCGCGCGCTCCCGGCTGCTCACTGGGTTTGCGGCCGCGGCGGCTCCTCTGTGGGGTCGAGGCGGAGGAAGGGTCTCGGGCGGCGGCTTGAGCGGCCTGTGGACTGACGGACCGAAGGGTGGGCCGAGCGGCGGGCCTTGCGCCCGCTGTCTCCCCTCCGCCAGCGCCCGGCAGCGCTATGGCCTCTTCGCCGGGCTCGGGCAGCGCCAACCCGCGGAAGTTCAGTGAGAAGATCGCGCTGCACACGCAACGGCAGGCCGAGGAGACGCGGGCCTTCGAGCAGCTCATGACCGACCTCACCCTGTCGCGGGTGAGGGCCCGGGCCGGTGCGGGCGGGGGCGGCCACGGACGTGGACGGCCCCGCGCGTGGGGTGAGAGGTCGCGGGCCTGGAGCGGCGGTGGGGCTGAGGCGGGGCGGCGCCCGGGAGCGGGGCGCCCGGCCGCGGCCTCAGCACTATCCCGCCTTGAGACACCCGCGCGCCGTGGAGGTGGGAGATCGCGGGGCCGGGCGTGCGGGGAGATGGGTAGGAGCCGCGCGGGCGAGGCAGGCGGCGGGGTGAAGGCGGCCTGAAGGGGAGGGTGACTCGGAGCCCGGGAGGAAATCACAAACAGCCCGGCGGCGCGCCGTGCGTCTCCTCTTTGCTCCGAGCGTCCACCACCGCGAGCCCTTCGGGACCGCTGAGCGTCGGGGCCGCGGGCCGGAGAAGAGTCCCTCCCGCCCTCGAGAGCGCTCTGGGCCGGCCCGGGCTGCCGGGGTCTGGGTACCGCCTTTCCTCCTCTCGCTGCTCTGAGGTGCTTTATCGGCCGGCTTAGTGGGCTCGGCCCGGGTGTTTCACGAGAACGGGCAAGGTGTGTAGCATTGCCGGTGACTGAGGGGGTCCGGGAGGAGTGAGCAAGGCGCGAGCGGGACAGACACCCGGTGAGGTGGGGCAGCTGTTGAGTGGGGCCGTGGAGGATGGAGAGCCAGCAGCAGGGTCGGCGCGGGGCTGCGGAGAAGGCAGCTCGGCAGGAGCCGGGCAGGCCTGGAGGAGCCTGATGCTGACCTTGGAGGATGGAGGAGCATGGGTGGGGGGGGGGTGCGGATGCTGGGGCAGGGAGGCCGCGGGAAGGAGGGCCGAGGGCAGAGCTGCAAACTGGCGGCCCCGGTTCCCCGAGCTGCAGACTCCGTATTTTTTTAGTTAGCATAGTGTTTGGGAAAAACTTCTTGAATCTGTTGTCAGAATTTTTTAATTGGGAGATCACAGAAAACCGAGTTGTTGTTGTTTTTTTTTTTACAGAACTTTATTATATAGATATATGTCTACATATATAAAACATTCCTTTAGGTGTAAATATATAATATTGTATGATATATAATTATAATATTGGGAGACACTCATCCTGAATTCCCATATGACAGCCATTGGCTGGAGCTGGGTGGCCTCGCGTGCCCCCTCAAATGGAGCATGAATTCTCTTGTTGGTCACAGTTGACACCCCTCACTGTGATGCTGCCCCCACACTGAGGCTAGGTGTCACTTGCCATTTGTCGTCTCTATGATGGTGTTTTCTTTTAGTAAAGTTAGGAGGGAAGCAAAATATTCTTGTACTTACATTTCTGTCACACTCAGAAAAAAAAAACATAATGTAGATAAAGAAGGCTGGATTTCAAGAACAAATTTTTCTCCTGCCCTGACTAGCTGCATTCATTTATTGCTTGCCTGGTGTCCACAGGCATTTACATGTGACTTTGGTTAGACTCAGGGATGAGCATGACAAGCTCAGAGCCCATGGAGGAGAATGACTGGGTAAGAGCTGAGGATTAATGCTGGGGCCTGTGTTGTTTTGTGCCGTTTAGATAAACAAATTATGTATGTGCAAATACATGCATTCTCTATGTCCGGGTACCATATTTTTCTGTGTCTAATGTGCTCCTGTGCATAGTGCGCACCCACAGTTTTGCATACATTATACCGGGAAGTATGATAACCATTGTTATACCCATGTATAACGCGCATCCGTATCTTTCCCTCAAAAATCTGTGCGAAAAAGTGCGCATTGTACACAGCAAAGTACAGTGCCTCGACTTGATCCAATTTTTCACCAAATTCATGAATCCCCCTTAAAACGTCCCTGACAGATCAAGTCATGACTAAGGTACATACTTTTAAAGGCAAAGATTTTTCTCAGATCCTCAGTGTTCACTACAATGAATTTTGATGATGTTCCTCAAATATGTTCAAACATAAACTTGTGTAGAATGTCCCTTGCTAATAAATTCAAAGTTAAAAGTGCAATTAATTCAAATTAACATTACTTTATGGGACAAAGACTACTTTGCTGAATGGAATTGGAGCTCCCTATGTGAATATGGGGCTAATCCCTATAGTTCAGATTCTCCTGAGTTGAGCGAGTCTGGTCATCTGTGCCCCACGTGATAATTCAGCCACCACTCCTCTCTATTCCAATTATTACAAAGTTATGATGCCACTTTGCCCTTCACCTGGTACAGAGCATCACTAACATGTTAATTTTGCCTGTTTTCTTTTCTCCTGTATGAAACGCAAGTAAGGTAATACAACTTGGCTCCACTGTGTTCATAAACACAAAGACAAATGATAACACTGAATTTGCCTACTAATATCGGCTTATTTAAAATTTTAAGGATTATTTTCATAATGAATCACAAAGGTGGACAAACACTCTAGAGAACTCTTAGATCCCCAAGCATATGTCTGTGAACCTCCAACAGTCCACAGATTCCAAATGGAGAAGAATCCATCTAGTTGTTTATTGGTGACTGGATGGCAGATATACCGACTTTCCATTACCAGCCCCATAGCAGACATCACTCATCAGTCTAGGTACTCTTTCCTCTCTGAGCCTGTGCTGGGCTTCCAGACCTTCTCTGCGTAATCTCAGCTAATCCTTCAAGTGCTGGAGTTAAATCCTATTTGCCTAGTAGGTGGATGGACTAGATTATGGAGAATTTTTCATTCCAGCTTTAGGGTTCCTCCTTATCAGGAAGCACTGGGAAAATGTTGAGAAGGGAATGCAAGGAGGTAATCCCTGGGATGGTAAGGAGAGGGAAGAAAGTGGAAGGAGGCATGCCTGGGTAGAGAGGCTGTTCCATTGTCCCTTCATTCGTCAGTGCTGGAGTGCCCACTGTGGTTGGGGGTGGGGGGCGCCTGTGCATGGGGAAGATGAAGGAAGCCATGGTATCTTGCTTCAAAGGTCTTAACTTATTCAACAAATACTTATTGAATGAGTCCCTTATACGTGCCAGGGTTTAGGATGAAGACTGGGGATATGGTAGTGAGCAAGCAAATCACAGTCTCTTCATGGATTTTAGGATGTAATGGGAAAGACATTCACTTGACAAGTAAGGGCACACTTTGATGAATATTACAAAGGGGAAGCAGATGGAGCTCTTAGAGTGTGTGGTAGAGAGTCTTGACCTCCTCTAGTGGCCTAAAGGGTGAGTGGGAGTGGGGAAGGCATTGATGATATATGCTTGTGTGTTGAGGGAGAGAGAATGTTGCAGACACGGGGAGCAGAGGTTCATCAAGGGGACGAAGAGGTGAGGGGTTCAGATTGTAGAGACAGGATTTGGGACTTGATCCTAGGGGTCAAGTCACTGAGGGGTCAAACGGGAGCTCTGCGTCTTCAGAGAATGCCTCTGGCTCCAGAATGGTGACTAGAATGTAGAAGGAGGTGGCAGAGAAGCTGTTTGGAGGTTGTAGTACTATTCTAGGGGATGTGGCGATGGCATTGACAGGGAGGACTCGAGGATGCTCCCTCGCTTTCCAGTGTGAGCCATTTCAGGGTCCCCTCCATACAGACGGAGACTGGCAGGAGCAAGGAGGGAGCAGACTCCTCAGTGTTGAGAGATGCTGAGTTTGCGGTGCCACTGAGTCATGTAAGCATAGAAGGTCCAGCAGGCAGTTGGTAAGTGGTCCTGGAGCTCAGGAGGGGAGTCTGGGCTAGTGATAGAAATGTGGGATCTTTGGTGTGTAGCTACAAAAGTAGATTCAGCTGCCTGGGAAGAATATCTAGAAAACATCTTTCAAGTTGGTAACCTCAATTTTTAATTTGGCCCTCTGACATGTTTTTAATTTGGGGGCACCCAAATTGTGTATTTTTCAAAAAATTAGGGCCAAACAAGGAATATTGGGATTTTACATCCAAATACAAACTCTGGCTTGTTTTGAAAAAATGAGATTATCTGACAACACCCACCCTGTGTTTCTGCATGGCAGTAGTTACCTGGAGCTGAACAGTAGCTGCCACCATTAGATAGGGCATGTGCGTGTTCTTCAGTTTGCCACACTCCCCACCACTCCCTATAGTGTTCCTCACAGTGACTCCAGCCCACTTCACTCTGTTACCTTCCGGACTTGGCACCTGTAGGCATTTGAGTTTGTGACACCTGCTATGTAGACTGAGCTGCAAAGAGGGCCTAGGAGAAGTCCAAGCAGCTTCACCATTTAAAGGAGAGGGAGAGGAGAAGGGGGGTGAGGCGCCAGCAAAGAACACTGATGACCCACTAGACAGAATAGCCAGGATGATTGCTAAGAGGAGGGAATGTCGACCAGCCTAGGTTGGTGCTGCTGACTTGGTCTAACGTGATAAGGACATGTCCTTCAGTCTACTAGTCACGTGGAGGCCATTGGTAACCATGGTGTGAGCCACCGCATTAGCAGGCTGCTGCCTGGAAGGGAGGTGGTGAGGCTCTGAGGGATGAACAGGGGAAAATGGAGACAGGGCTGGGAACTTGTTCAAGAAGTTTGGCTTTGAAGGACAACTTGTAGTGTTGAGAAACCTCAGGATAAACTCGGCACGTCAACCGGGAGCGTTGATTTGGCTTGAATATTTGGGGGAAAACCATTATTTTTAGATGAAAACAAACAAACTTTACCTGTTATTGGAGCAGTGGGGTCTCTGAGAGAGGAGTAGAGAGAGGAGACTAGAAGAACTAGGTTTGGGCTAAAAATTGAGCATCATCTTTCCGTCAGGCGTGGTCCTGATCCCCTACATTCATTATCTCATGTAGTTCTCACAGTGACCCTATGAAGTGTGTTCCTAGAATGTTCTTCATTTTGCAGATGAGCAAGCTGAGGCTTCAGAATTAAGGTTGCATGGCTGGTAAGTGGTAGAGCCGGGGTTTGAACCTGGCCGTCACATCGAGTGTCTGCGTATTCATCTACTTCAGGGAGCATTCGTTGAACACACTTCTCTTTCCCCATTGAATTGCTGTGACACTTTTGTCAAAAATCAATTGGCCATATGTGTGTGGGTCTATTTTTGGACTCTTTCTTTGGTTCTGTTGATCTACATATCCCTTTTTCTCACGGTGGCACACTGCCTGGGTCGCTGTAGCTTTATAGTGAGTCTTGAAATGAGGTAACAAGTCTTCCAACCTTGTTCTTTGAACTTGCTGTAGCTATTCTAGGTTGTTTACATATCCATGAATTTTAGAATTATCTTCTCAATTTCCATAAAAAGGTCTGCTGGGATTTTGTTTGGGATTGTGTTGACTATTAGGATACTTTTTTAAAAAAGGAACTAGTGAGGATTGGATTTCATTTCATATAGACATTGATGGAAATTCCACTGAAGTGTGTAACTGTAGTCTAGCGGTTGCTAAGTTGAGTTCCGGGGTAAGGCAGGTAAGGGAAACGGGTGGAGAGGTCAGGAATGAGATGTAAATAGTAGCTGACCTCAGGCCCTGGAGGAGGAATAATGTACCATGAGGAGCTGATCAAACAGGAGAACCTAAGCATGGCTAAGGGGCCCATCACTCCTCAGCTCTGGGCATTTTGCCACGCGAGAATATGGGTCCAGTATTGTCTGAGCTCTCCATGAAGAGAAGCTAGAAATCCAGATTTCTATAGCCTCCCAATTTTCAAATTAAAATTTAAAACATCGAGTGGGTCAGTATCATAGGGTCAAACAGAACTCTCTAGGCTAAATGTAGCCTCCAGCCTGCCGGTCCGTGGCCTATGCCTCAGGCGGACCATTCTTCGGTCCTCACTTTCATCATCGGTAAGCGTGACAGTGTCGCAGACAGTCTCTGAGATTCTTTTAGGTTCAATGATTCTACGTCTCAAAAAGGGAAAATATCAGAACTTCTCAAGGGTTTAGGAGGTAGTTGAAAATATCAACAGTAATGATATTCTGAGAAGTTGTCCAGAGCTTTACACTTTACCTCCCATTGTCCTGCCTGTTCTTTCTTTGGGAAGCAGGCGGCCGAATAATTTGCCCAACCACATGGCAGCTCCAGGTTCCAAACCAGGTCTTCTCATTCTAGACTCAGTGCTCCTTCTACTGTAGCACAGCCATCTCTGAAAGCTCTACAAATAGGCACTTCGGGAGGGAGAGCAGGTGTGGGAGACCGTGAGTGGGCCTTCAGCTCGGCGGAAGGCAGGTCTCTAGCTACATGTAGAGCTTGGCTTGATTGAAGCATCGATCGAGGCTGTGGGGTAAGAGTTGAACCCTTTGTGAGAACTCTGAAGGCAGAAACCACGGCACGTGTTCATCTTCATAGGCCAGTCCCTGGCCTAGCACCTGACCCACAGCTCAGAGTTCTTCCATAAGTGAGTAAATGGATGGATTGATGGAAGAAGGAATCGAAGACTTTAGATCAAAAGGGGTGGCAATTTCATCTAGAACATTTGAAGGACACAGTCAAATGCTTCGGGTAAGTGCTTTGAAAATGCTAAGACACACGCTAGGACCTGGTCCTTCCAGCACTGCTGATAGGTGGGAAAGCTCGGTCACCGTGTCCTTCTCTGCTCTGAAGCTCAGATCTGGGTGTTGATGACCAGGTCATGTCCCCGGGAAGTGTGTTTGAGAAATCAAACTCTGTGAGTCTAAGGAAAGTGTATGCCTCTAAACTTCCAAAGAGATACAAGTCCTTATCTTTGGGGGGTGCATGTTGAAAAAGATGCATCAAGATTAGACGTAAGTTGGGAACATTGCTGAAGCTGGATGGCTAAATGGCGTTTTGTGTATACTTAAAAGTTTTCATCATAAATGCAAAAACAAAAAAGTCAAGAGAGCTTCATAAGCGCGGCATTGCTTTTGGTCAACCAAACTTCACTTTTCTCTGAGCTTGTAAATAGTACGATTATTGAGGGAGAAACAAAAAAGAAAAAAAGGAAAAGAATATGGAAGAAATAAGAAAGAATGTGGGTTTTGAGTAGGACCGCCTTAGCTTGACTTCCCATAACTTTGTGACCTCAGGCCAGTCCCTGAGCTCCCCGAAGTGTGGGTGCCCGGGTCTGCAAGCTGGGACAATGCCGTCTCCCTTGGTGGCCGTGGCGAGGGCTGGAGCTGAGGTGGGCAGTAGAGACTCCAATCTGGTAGTGTTTTTCAATTAGACCGAGAGAAAGAGCAGCAGAAGAGAAAGAACGGGTAGAAGTCTGTCTGCCTCGGGGCGCCCGTCCACCCTTTCTTCCCAATGCGAATTGTAAGTGCCAAGGATTATATAACCACAGAGGTAATTTATTATTTTAGAAAGAGAACTCTTAAAGACCAAGTTGGACCACTTGGGGGTTTACAAGAACTATAACCAGTTTATTGCCTTTTGAAAAATGAAGCAAGGAGGAACTTGCAGAAGAAAAGTCATATTCAGACGGCGGAATGCCATTGTGTACCTGCGGAATCGGCCTCCTTCCACACCCCAATTAAAGATCGTATCCAGTGTTTGCGAGGTTTCTGGGAAACTGCCTTCTCATATACATATCTCAGTGTACCCTTTGGGAAAGCATTCCGGCATTGTGTGCCGAGAGCCATTGACAGGCCTGTACCCGGACACTTAGTAATCACTCTTTGGAGTGTGTCCTCTGGAAATAATTCAGAAGAAGTGTTATGTTGCCTTCAAATACGATTGTGTCATATAGAAAAGGCTTAGGGTTGTACGTGTGTTGTGATCACAGCCACGCAGTTGTCACACGTGCCAGGGAGTGACTGGGAGAGAGTGGGGGAGGGAGAAGAGCTGTGTCACAGAGCCGTAGGTAGGGGCTTAGTCTTTCCTCAAGAACTTCTCTGTTGCCGTGAAAGACTGCCTGCACGCCTACACGTACACACTCAAAAGACTTTGCAAGAGTGTCTTGCCATGATGGCATGCAGGACATTTGGAACATGGGTAAATTCTTTCCAAAAATAGACTAATCAAAAACCACCAAGCACCGGAAACCTGACAGTTTTAAGTAGAGAAGAAATAGAAACCGAGACTTTCACTCTTGAGCCGTGCCACTACCAAACAGCATGTACCGTGATGCTTCCTCCAGACCTCCGCTGTCCTCTCTCAAAGTCTCGCCATCTCTCCATTTCCAGGTTCAATTTCAGAAGCTTCAGCAGCTGCGCCTGACACAGTACCATGGCGGGTCCTTACCGAACGTGAGCCAGCTGCGGAGTAGCACGTCGGAGTTTCAGGTACCTTTGGATATTCACTGCTTCAAGCTGAGTGGACTGTAAAAAGATAGGCAGAGATTATCCTTGAGAAGATTAGATCTGGAAGGATAAACCTGGCCTAGATACAGTTCAGAGTTCTGGGCACGCTGTCCTTGTTCTCTTTCCTAGTTTCTGCAACATAGGATGGTGTGATTTCACCAACGCCCGGTAGGAATATAATGTGAGCCACATATGTATTGTCATTTAAGCTTTTTCGGTAGCCACATTAAAGAATGAATTTTATTTTAATCACTTAAATAATTATTTAAGTCACTATATCCAAATATTATCATTTCAACATATTATCAATATAAAAAACAGTAGTAAAATATTGCACATTCTTTATTTTTTTGTATCGAGTGTTTGAAATCTGGTGTGCATTTTACGCGGAGACACGTCCCAGTTTGGACCGGCCAAACTTCACTGCCTCCTGTGTCCGGGATCTGCCGCACTGCAGAGTGTGGACGTAAGGCGCAGGCCACTGTCTCTGTTGTTACCGGTGCTTGTCACACCTGTTGGTTTCCTACGGCTGCTCTAACAAAGGACTGTGAGCTGGGTGATTTAAAACAACAGATGTGTATTCTCTCCCAGTTCTGAGGCTGGAAGTCTGAAATCAAAGTGTCTGCCCACTGCACTCTTCAAAGACTAGAGGGGGTAATCCTCTTCTAGCTTCTGTTCGCTGCCGCCAGTCCTTGGCGTCCCTCATCTGCCTCCACTGCATACGACCTTCTTTACGTTTGGCTCTGTATTCACATCTCTCTCTCTCCCTTCTCTTATAAAGACCCCAGTCATTGGATTTAGGGCCCCCTCTTGTCCAGTATGACCTCATCTTAACTTGATCAGATCTGCAAAGATTCTCTTCCCCAGATTCTCAAGGTCACCTTCACAGGTACTTGGCATTAGGACTTAAACATATCTTTGTTAGGGAACACAATGCAACCCACTACATTGCATTTACCAGTAGTTCATTTCTTTTTTATTACTGAGTAGTATTCCATTGCCCGGAGGTGGTGCAATTTGTTTAGCTATTCACCAGTTGGTAGGCACTTGGATTGTTTTCATCTTTTGACAATTGTGAGTAAAGCTATTGTAGACGTTCACACAGTCTTTGTGGAACTACTAGGTAAGTGTGTATTTTATTTTATAAGAAACTGCCGTACCATTTCACTGGTTCTACTGTTCCACGTTCCCACCAGCAGTGTGTGGGAGCGCCAGTGCCTGCCTTCTGTCTCCTCCAGCACTTGGCTTTTCAGGTGTTTTTAAGTTGCGGTGAGGTGGGCCCTTCCCTGTGGGCCCCTCACAGTGGCCCCATGCCAGAGTAAATTGCAACCTCGAACCATTGTCCAGCCTCCTTATCTGTGGGCTGTGAGCACTGAAGGGGGTTGTACAGTGTGAACAAAATAAAAAATAAATAAATTGCGGTGAAGAACACAACGTAACAGTTACCATCTTAACCATTGTAAAGTGAAAGTTCAGTGGTGTTCAGTATTTCACAATGTAGTGCAACCAACCTCCAGAACTTTTTCCTCTTACAGAGATGAAGCTCTGTACCCCATTCCCATTCCCCAGCCCCTGGCAGCCACCCTTCTGCTTCCTGTCTCTCTGAATTCGCCCCCTCTAGGGACCTCGGATAAGTGAAATCCTGCGGTATTTGTCTTTTTTTGATTGGCTATTTCACTTAGCATAATGTCCTCAGTGCTCCTCCATATTGTGGCATGTGACAGGACTTCCTTCCTTTATAAGACTAAATAATATTCTGTTTTTTGTATAAACCATACTTTGCTTATCTGTTCATCCATTGACGGACATTTGGGTTGCTTCCACCTCTTGGTTATTGTGAACAACACTGCTGTGTACGTGGGAGTGTGGCTGTCTCTTCCAGAACACGATTTCAATTCCTTTGGGTGTATACCCAGAAGTGGGATTGCTGGATTATATGATAATTCTATTTTTAATTTTCTGAGGAACTCCTAAACTGTTTTCCACAATTGCTGTACCATTTTACATTCTCACCAACACTGTGCAAGAGTTGTAATTTCTCCACATCATCGCCAATCCGGGCAATTTTCTGGGATTTTTTATATTAGTCATTATAGTGGGTTTGAGGTGATAGTATTTCATTTTTTAAAATGTTGGTCTTTCTACTACATGTGTGGTGTTATCTCATTGTGGTTTTAATTTGCATTTTCTTAATGACTAATGTCACTGAATACCTTTTTGTGTGCTTGTTTGCCATGCTTGTATCTCTTGGAAGTGTCTCTTCAAATCCTTTGCCCAGTTTTCAAATTGAATTGTTTATTTTCTTATTATTGAGTTGTGAGAGTTCATTATATATTTTAGATACCAATTCTTTATCTGATAGGTGTTTTGAAAATATTTTCTCCAAGTCTGTGGCTCGTCTTTTCATTTTCCTTACAAAAGTCTTGAAGAGCAGATGTTTTAAATTTTGATGAAGTCCAACTTATCATTTTGTTCTTTTACAATTTGTGCCTTTCGTGTCTGTTCTAAGAATTCTTTGCTTAACTCAGGATCTGGAAGTTTTTTCCTCTCCGTGTTCATCTGGAAGTTTTATAGTTTTAGGTTTTATACTTAAGTAATTTCGAGTTAATTTTTGAATGAAGTACAAAGTACGAGTTGAGGCTCACCCGTTCTGCATATGGATGTTGCCTGTTCCAGCCCTGATTGTTGAGGAGACTTCTCCCTATTGAATGGCCTTGGAATTTGGTTGGAAACACTTGACCTGCATGCATGTGTCTACGCCCCGACGGTATCTCTGTGTCTGTTGATTACTCACCTTTGTAGGAAGGCTGGCAATCAGGCAGTGGGAGACCCCCAACTTTGTTCCTTTTCAAAGTTGTCTTGCTTTTGTTAGCTTCTTTGCTTGTCCATAAAATTTTAGAATCAGCTTGTTGATTTCTATAAAAAAAAGCCTGCTGGGATTTTAAATGCGTTGCACTGAATCTGTCGAACAGCTTCGGGAGAATTGATAGCTTCTAATACTGAGCCTTCTAATCTATGAACGTGGTGCAGAAGCACAGGTTTTGATTCCGGTTAAGTTGCTTACAATATTTAGTTCAACACAGTCCACTTCCTTTTATGTTTTAGATCACTTTGGAGTTTACAGAACGCTTTCACATCTGGTGTTTTACTTGATCTGTACTACAACTTTAGTTGCTAAGCAGAGTACTGTTTTAATATTGGTTAAAGACCAATTTTCTATCCTCATGGAGGATCTGAAAGCACATTCTTCTCCCGTAACCCACTGGGCCTCATCGGAGAACACAGACTTATCAATGAGTAAACCAAAGCAAGCCTTTCAGGCTGCCTTGTGATAATCCTTAGCAAGGGGCCCGTCATCAGTCAGGGAGGACCTGGCCTATGGACATCGAAGGACAAGAGGAAGAAGTCGGCATTTTCTTCTTCTCTGGGGGCTGGGGCTGTCTCTTCTGGGTAGGGGACGGACAACAGTTCTCTAGCCTGTTCCAGCCTGCAGAACAGCTAGGGCACCTGCTGGCTGTGTGGCGTGGAGGTCAGCTACAGGGAGAGGGACAGAGGGCTTCTCTCTGCCTGGGACGGTCTGGGTATAGTCCTAGCCTTGGCAGCCTTCATGTTACCCACCCAGTGCTTTCCAGTTACTCCGCTAACAACGGGTCACACTGTATACATTTCTGAGTACTATCTTTTAACAAAATCGCACCATCTTGTTTATGACTGAGCGTTTATGAGTTTTAACCAATGCCAGGAACACTCTGGTGGCCAAAGGGAGAAAGCCACGCTGCGCGGCACGGCAAGGCTTGCGGGGCCAGGCCCAGAGTGGCGGCGGCTTCCGGAGGCCCACCACTGACACGCAGGGCCACGGAGAGGCCGGAGTCTGCGTGGCAAGAGCGTAAGAGAACCAGAACTTATCCGTCAGTGCCGATGGCTTTTCTTTGCTGCTTTTCTATTTTTCAGATTCTTTAAAAAAAATAAATGGCAAAAGATATGTCAGTTAAATTCAAACAAATGGAAAATGTAAGTAGCAGTAGTAATCTCAAAATAGTACTAGTACTAACAGCCAACGTTTATTGGCTGTGCGCTTGTGCCAGGCGCTGCATTAAGCTCTCTACACAGGTTATTCCATCTTCACAAAAACCCTTGGGGTTGGTATATGTATTTGGTAATGGTCAGGGCATTATTGGACTTTTAGATGATGAAATAACAGAGCAACACATTACAAAAAGCCGAAACTAGTGAAGTATTCCAAACAAAGGTAAAGGAGAGTGAGATTATGAACAAACCAGAATTACTATGTACAAAAATTTATTCTCCATAATTTATTCTCTAACAAGGCAAGATAGCCAGCCACTACTCCCTTCATCCTCAAGCAGCTTCTCAGCAGAAAAATCCAGTCGTGGCCGCGTAGTGGCCTTCCAGATGTGGAGGGCTGCTTCTTAGGATTGCAGGCACATCGTAAGTAGCATGTAGACACCGCCACGCGTGATCTGGAGCGCCTTCGCCCTCTGTAGTCGAAGCTCGAAGCTCGCCTCTCTGAGCTCCGCCCAGCTCTTGTCCCCCTGCCTGCATCTGCGGGAACAGACAGACTGGGGAGGGTTTGTGTTGTCCTCTTCCCTGCCTCTGAGGGAGGAGTTGGCTCTGCTTCGTTTTCACTTCTCATTCATTGATAGGTAGATAATAAATCCAGCAAATATTTCTTGAGCGCCTGTTATGGTGGCAGAAATATAATATTTGTGTATGAGACACAGGAAAAGGAGAATGAATACATCGGCCCGTCCACAGAAGAATGCTGTGGCCCAGTTAGTCTTTGTTTAGCGCCATCAGCTCTGTGTCCTGAGGCCGGGCGGCCTGTGTCCGGTCCCTGCCCCTCACCAAAGGGGTCTGCTCTGCCTGAAGCCATGAGCAATGAGGGACTCTCGGAGCATGTCCCACAGAAGAAAGAGCCTCTGTGAAGACAGAAACATCAAAACAGAGCCTTGTGCTGTGTACTGGTTGGTCTTCAGAAATTCCGTCTGTCTCTACGTTCAGCTCCCAGGTCCTCATATCTCCCAACTGTCCCTCCTCCAGCTCTTTTGTGTCCTGGAGTTTGGGAAGCAGCTTGCAAGGCGACCTCGCCCTGAGCCTCTGCTTCCTCCGCTGCTGCCCAGGACACGGCTGTGCTGCAATGAGGTGTGTGGCGGGGCGTCCGGCACACGCGGCTCATGCCCTCACTCCATCGCTCTTTGGATCTTTTGACATTTCTCTGACTTTGTCTCTAAACTCTGTTTAGAGAGTCCACACCTCCCAAATCACCTGGTCCTGGGTGTTTCTTCCACCCCTCTAAGCCTACTTTTCCCATGAAGAATAGGGCACATAGGAATTGGTCACAGGGTAAACTGAGGAATGGGTGGCATGGAGGCGTCGGCCAAGGGGTTGGGGAGCTGAAGCGAGTCAAGGGAACTACGAGGGAAAGATCACTGATTCCTTCCCAGGCCACTAAGTAAGTTCCGTTTGTGAAGGCCCATTCGTCAGACTGTGTGGCTTTTGTGGCCTGGTCATCTGCTCAAAACTGAAAAGTGAGAGGGAATTTTGTTCCCAAGGTCATAACCCTTAGCCAGCCCTACTCTTGGGTACAGCATGCTCCCTGCCAGCCCTGAAACAATACCCTTTTATCCAAGTGCTGTTAGATACAATGAGATAGGGCCGCGACCTTGGGCTTCTGCATGAGATTTAGAAGACCACATTTACAAATCATGTCGGCATGTGTTATTTCCAGGAAAGATTTTCACCGACTACTAATACCTATTTTATGTTATGTCTTAGTTTCTTTCTCAGAGAATGACGTTTCTCTGACCTTGTCCCTAAATTCTATTTAGGAGTCCACACCTGCCAAACCACATGCACTGTGCAACTGTGACTTTTTTCACTGTCTCCGTGTTTGATTTACTCACTGGTTTGCCTTTGATGCTGACTTCCGGCAGCATCTTCTCTTCTGCCTAAGGAAACAGTGAGAATCACAGAAGGTTAGGGGCTGACTTAGTAGCATTGGAATGTGCATCTGTCCCAAAAGAGGAGCTGCGGCCAAGAATATGGTTGTCGTATTTTTAATGCGTATTTGAGTAGTACTTTTCTCTTCCTTTGGATCTGCCCATATGTGTTGAATAGAAGCCGTAAGGAATGAAAGGGAAAAGTAGACAACCCGTGAATTTCTGGTTATCGGGAATAAAGGCCTTTGAAATGATGGAAGCGGGAGGAGACCCTGGCCCCATGTGCTGAATTAGGAACATCTGCCTCCATGAGAACTTGAATGAGAGAACTGGAATATCGACTCTCTCCTTCCACCTTTCATGAGCTCCCGTTCAGGGGCAGCCCGGACCTCCCACTGCCGCCTTGAAAGGCTCACATATCCCAGTAATTTCAAGGCTCTAAGCCACGAAAGTTGGAAGAGATGGGAACTTCTCCTGAGAAGTCCATCCTGTGGGTAAAACCAGTGGCCTGTCTGAAAAGAAATCGGAGCAGTGATGAGCCAATGTGTGCTGTGTTTGAAAATAAAAGCTTCGGTCCAGGACCCAGGCTGCCCAGTATGTTGGCCAAAAGGTCTGACTCTGAATTCAGGTTCAGCCTCCGCCAAGTTTCCGCCCTGTGACCTTGGGCAAATCACTTACCCTCTCTTTGCCTCCTTGTGCCCCTGAGAAGTCGGGGTGGTAGCGATGGCAGAAGCAGTTTGTTGGGAGGAATAAATGAGTTAATGTGTGTGACACTCACAGAGCAGTGCCCAGCACTTGCTAGAGGCGTTTCTTCTCCTCAGCATCGTCACTACACCCCTCTCCGGCCGCTGGAATCACTTCTGCCACCACTGCCACCTCAGGGCCACGAGTGCACCATGGGCTTAGACACGATCCTGGCTTGAGTTTTAGCTCTGCTGCTTTCCAGCTGCGGGTCCTGTTTGAGTTTAAAAGCATCCGTTTCTGCATTGATAAAATAGAGGTGCTCTAGTATCTGTTTCACGGGGTCATGGTGAAGTTGAAAGGGGGTGCCCGTGAGCCGTCAGCTGCAGATGCCTCTGCTGTGCTGCTGTGTGATTGGCTGGCTCTCCGCCCCGGGGTGGGCCACAGCAGAGCCAAGTGCTGGTCTGCGCTGTGTCCCAGGTAGTTCGTCCTTACTAGTCAGCCAAAGTTATGTTTCGTTTTAATAAGGAAAAATTATTTTAAAAAAGCAATTAGAACCGAGTCAGAGTTATCCTCACAACAGCATTAGTGTTGTTCACTTCCACTTTGAGACGGGAAGGGCACTCGGAGGAGGCACCCTGTGGTCCCAGGATGGGCACCCCGGGTGCACCTGCCGGACACGGAAGGTTGGGTGTTCTGTGTGGGGGCAGAAAACATGTCTGAGAATCGCTGGTCTTCCAGTGCTGTCCTTTCTGCCACGCAGGGTACTCTTCACACTCTTCCATCTCCATGACCTTCCACCTGCACACCTCTGTCCCCACGGTTTCCAGGCCAAGGGTCACAACCCCCAAACCCAGCCTGCCCAGCCTGCCCAGACTCGGAGATGCTGGGAAAACACGTGTTGGACTGTTAAAGTCACTTTTCTATTACTTTCAACAGCTAGTGTTACTTGTCATTTGTGAATATTGAGTGCCTGTTATGCGTGAGGTATTATCGGATTTATGGAGATAATTGAGAGAATGTCCGTTTATGTAGCTTATAATCAAGTTTGATAGGCAGGTTGTGTACGCAGAACGGGAGCAGGGACACAATGCCTCCAGTGTCCTTCCTTTTCTGCTTCCACTTTTAAGCTTTTACTCTCAGGAAAAGTGATACATTGTATTTGTTTA